>JBBHKE010001957.1:114856-155835 GCA_037447655.1 Zygnema cylindricum
GTACATGCCTAAGCCCTCCAAGCAACTGACCGCAACTGGATCTACCGTTTTTTTCATTGTTTTAAACTTTTAACAACATGAGAGCTGAATGAGATGACGGTCATATAACGAGAAATGCTGCAGAGGCATGTTTACGAGGCATGTTAATCCCCGTTGTGAACTATCTCCTTGCCGGATCATGATCTATTTAAGGAGAGAGAGAGAGAGAGAGGGGGATAGGTGTGAGTAGAGAGATATAGAGAGAGAGGTATAGGGGGAGAAGAGGGAGAGGAGAACGGAGATGGCGAGGAGGAGAGAGAAGGAGCAGGATAAGGGGAGGGATAGGGAAAGGGAGAGGAATAATGAGAAAGAGAGGGTGATAAAAAAAAGGAGAAGAGGGGACGAGGAAGAGAGAGGAGGAGCGGTAGAGGCAAGAGGAGAGGGAGAAGAGGGGGATATGGAGAGAGAGATATAGAGAGATGAGTGTGGATAGGGGGAGAGAGAGAGAGAGAGAGGAATTTATCTAGTACTAGGCCGTTCCTCTATCAAGTGTTGCCCCTAATTGTACGGAGCATTTGTACGGAGACGTCGTAAAGAGCAATATACTGGCAGTAGAGTAAGTCGAGAGTACAACAATTTTCAAATTTTGTTACTTTTTTTGCCATCTAGGTCAACGCCAGTCAACGAACCTCCCGAATCCGTACATGATCCATACAGGATCATGCCACGTAGGCTTGCGGTCAGACATTGAAAATCGTCCAAGTTTTTTAAAGTCGTACAATTAGAATGTCACATTTGTACTTTCATCCGTCATGAACTTTCCAGCCGTACGATGTGCATGTAAGATTTGTAAAAAGAGTTTGTCAAAAAAAAATCCATCCTTACAGTTTGGCTGTAAGACTCGTACGAACGTACTACCACAATGTACCAAACCAGAAATATTAATAAAAATGTCGTAGTAAAAAACATAAGGACGATAGTCAACGAGGGTCCCCCCCCCCAAAGGATGGGAAATGGAGCGTGACGTGACATCCTCCGGCAAAGATTTCTTGGCAAAGATTTTGGCATTGATCCATCAAGCGTGACATCGTGCGATACATCAAGCTTCTTATTGGTGGCATGTGGCACTAGTCATCTTTATCAACTGTTCACAACAATGAGTTTCCGTGATTAAATATTTCCCAAAATAGAATCCTTCTAATGCCTGTCCTGCTGTATGAATTCCGCCCAAAGTCAGCAACTCGACAACTACGGCCATTATACAACCCACATAAACCATTATTTGTCCCTATCGGGAATTGTCGTTATGATTCGCTTATCGTATGTACGGTCGATGCTGCATTGACGTTTATGTACCTTTCGTCGATGGCGTAATTTTACTTTAGTTATTTCTCTCGTGGTGTGCAGAGTGTGCAGGTCACATATGTAGAAATTAATGGTCCCTTTAAATTATTTTCTAGGTCTAAATAGAAATATAGAAAAAGCCGAGGCAGTCTACCTCTAACTCTCTCTCCAACTTCTCAAACTTGTCGCAGTCACTAAGAAATTGGAGAGGAAGCTATAACCATGGCAACCTAGGCTATCCATAGGTTTAAGGGAATATATATATATGAGTTTGTTTACAGTTAGAGGTTTTGTTACTAAAAGGATATGTGCCACCCCAGGATTTGATCCTGGTACCTGCCGAACAGTATGCAACCGGTAGACGGTAGCCTTATCCGTTATGTCTAGACCTAGTGTTACGCAATATAGGGTTTGATATTTAATTATACATTACCAAGTAGGATAATTCATTTAACTGAAACTATTTACGAGATAGATAGAATCAGTAATGTATAAGTACGGATTGTGGTACGGATAAAGAAAGGAATACGCGCATTTGTTTCTCTAGCGAAACGAATACCGCGCATGTATTTATTAGGACTACGATTCAAAGTAAATTTAATCGGACGGCCGGCATGAACGCCAAGATCGCGAAAGAGGATTTCGGCGGTTTGTGGTCATCGCCACATCGGGTGACATGTGGCGAAATTACAATGGATCGTGGTATCTCCGGAGAGTGCGACTTCAAATCCAAATATGACATGTGTCGACATTTAAGCCATGTCGTACAATGTCCGTACAAAAAGTACACCAGAAGCTGTACTTTTGTGTACGAAAGTGGAATATGATTGGCTCCGTACATCAATAGATAGAGTCTATCAAAGAGATGGGACTTAAGAAAATTAGGAGATAGGACCCTCTCTCCCACAAAGCTTTTGTACAAAAGGTCAACTTTGACCCTCCATAACTTACTGCTCAGGGGAGCAAATTCATAGATTCTTTTTGCTATCGACTCTGGGGAGTCTTGCCTTCATTCGAGTGAAGGTGGTCAAAGTTTTTGTTTGCCAAGGTAGCGGTTATCCTTGTTGAAACACAAAGGGATCAGAGGTATCCTAGAGGCTTATTAGAAGCTGTTCAATCTGAGGACTTATGCAGGTCTCAGAGTTTCATGTTATGGGCCCACCCTCTAGGGTACCAATCTTTTATGGAAGTGGCTTCATATACTGGGAAAGTATGATGATAGGAGCTCTATGCGAAAAAGGTATTGGGGGATAGTGAGTGGACAGTTGGGGCTTCTATGAAGTCTTGGAATCCCTCCAGGGTTTTGAGGAAGCAGATTCACCAGGAAAGAGGATCCACCATCAACGGAGGAAACAATGAAGGAGAGGTGGTGGACAAAGGAAAAGAGAAGGAGACGACCACACCAATAGCAACTGGTTCGGCATTCATGTCACCTATTCTGAGGAACAAGGAGAATGATACTCAAACCTGGGACTTCAACAATATGGCGGAAAAGCACTTCATACTACGCCATCTCACTCAAGGACTTGCATGTCCTTATTTGCAGGTAGAAAGGGCATCCGATCTTTGGATGGCTCTCATAGAGATGTACCGAAGTGGTACGATTTAGCAACAAGAGTTGGCTGATCAGAAAGTTAAGGAGTATGTATACAAAGGGGGAAATATGTTGGATTTTTGCAATGAGCTTGCTACACTATTCATGGAGCTAGAGAGTGCGGGAAAAGAGTTTAGTGAAAAAGAAAAGGTTAACTGTTTACTGATGAAGTTACCCGATGAATTCGAGAACATAGTCAACTGTGTGCAGGACTTGCCGATTCAAGATGGATATGGAACTCAGTGGTAGGGATGATTCTCGTTTGGGAGAATACGATTGACATCCGAAAGGGAGGAAAGAGTGGCCAAGCCTTGGCAACTGCGATCGATTGGAGGAACAAGGATTCTCGGAAACCGGTCATAAACTATGGGGGGAGGGAGCAGAAAAATTCGACCGACGAGTTTTCGGACCAAGGGATCCTAAAGGTTTATGTTTATTTTGTAAGAAACCTGGGCACTATATGGCAAAGTGCACTAACTAACCGAGTTTTGGTTAAAGGAGGGGCAGACAAGTGGTACCCTGAGAGGAAAGAAAAAGTCCCTTGTGACATAGGTACTTGAGGCGAAATCCGAGGACGAGGACGATGAGCTCATTTTAGATGAGGAGTTGGAGGCGAAAAACGAGGTGGAAATTCCACGAAGGCAGAAATGTGCTTACGATGGATTGCAAAGTGAAGCAGGCTGGATTGTAGATTCAGGTGCCTCCATGCACATGTGTAAGGATAGCCACCTGTTCACTAAGATAAGAAAGATTCCCACTGTAGAGATAGGGTAAAGGGATGGGAGGATAGTCACCACTACTCTTGTAGGATCGGTAGATGTGAAAGTGTTAGTGGAAGGAAAGACATTCATAGTAACATTCTCCGATGTATTGTTTATTCCGAAGCTGAACAAAAACCTCATCTCTACATCTGTATTAGATGATAAGGGTTTTTTTACTAGCACTAGGGAAGGAGTCTTTACTGCTAATTTTTAGGAGGATGTCTATTTCATTGCTGAAAAAGGTAGCCATGGGATGTTTAGGCTGGTTTTAAGCAATGAAATGAAGAAATTTTATTATGCTGGTGTTCATGATATTATGATGTGGCATAAGAGGCTTGGGCATGTGAATCTTGATAAGTTAAGAGAGATGAAAAAGATGGGAGTGGTGGAAGGAATTCAGTGCGGTGAGAGTGATAATATAAATGATTGTAGTGGATGTGCTCATGGTAAAGCACACAAATTACCCTTTCCTAAAACAGCCACCTATAAGGGAGAAAAAATTCTAGATCTAGTACACACAGATATTTGGGGACCGGCTAAAATGCCCTCACCGAGGGGGAAGAGATTTATAATGACTATCACTGATGATTGGTCTCGGTATTCGTGGGTGTATTTTTTGAAAAACAAGTCCGAAGCTCATAATTGTTTTAGACAATATAAAGCATGGAGCGAAAAACTCCATGAAACTTCAATCAAGAGAGTAAGGAGTGACAATTGTGGAGAGTATACTTCTAACCACTTTGAGGATTTTCTGAGGGAAGATGGGGTCCAACACCAAAAGACACTTCCAGAAAATCCGCAACAGAATAGGGTAGCTGAAAGGTTAAATAGAACACTAAGTGATAGTGCTAGAAGTATGTTGTCAGATAAGAAGATAGGAAAAAGGTTTTGGGTAGAAGCAATGAACTGTGCTAATTACCTCAAAAAAGAGTTCTTATGTCAGCTATAAAAGACGAAACACCTTATGAAAGATGGACAGGTCAGAAACCAGACATATCTCACCTAAAGGTTTTCGCCAGTCAAGTATTCGGTCTAGATACATATCGGTCTAATTGGAAGCTAGATCCTAAAGGAAAACCGGGATACTTATTAGGATATGATGAGGATGTTAAAGGATATAGAGTTTATGATCTAAAAAGGGAAGATATAATCTTAGTAAAGCATCTAGTGGTTATGGATGAAGAAAAGTCTGTGGATCCCTTCAAGTATACAAAGTCAATAAAAATCAGATTTGAGTTAGAAAATTCCGATGACTTTGAGCTTTTTAACTATCCATGTTTTAGAGAATATTACATTCTTGCAGGTACAAATCAGACCAAAAAAAGGACTCAGCTGTGGAAACTCTAGTAACAACTCTACCCGAAGCGGAATATGTGGTGGAAATTGATTCCGAATCAAGGGATACGGGAGAAGCCGAGATTGTTCGAAAGAATCCACGAGAACCATCTATTCTGGCCACAGATTTTGAGGGGGGGAGGAGAAGTAGCAAAAGATTGTAAGAAAAACAGGTTAATAACAAGGTAACTAAACTATCTCATCAAGATAAACCTTCGACTTATGGAGAGGCGATGACTTGTCCAAAAAGAAACCGGTGAAAGACAACCATCAATGAGGAGATGGCCTCAATTATGGCAGCCGATACTTGGGAGCAAGTGGATTGTCCACCTAACCGAAAACCAATCGGTTGTAAGTGGGTTTTCAAATTAAAACTGAACCTAGATAACACAATCAAGCGCTACAAGGCCAGATTAGTGGAAAAGGGATTTACACAAAAGGAGGGAATTGACTACGAGGAAACCTTTGCTCGGTTGTCATATTTCCCTCCGTCTACATACTTCTCAATCTGGCAGCAGTGGAAGACATAGAAGTGCACTTGATGGACATCAAGAAAGCCTTTTTGCATGGAGAATTGGAAGAGGAGATCTTCATGCGACAACCCGAAGGTTTTGTGGAGGAAGGAGAGGAGAGTAAGGTATGCCGGCTGATTAAATCTCTTTATGGTTTGAAACAGGCGCCTCGATAGTGGAATAAGAAGCTTGATGAGTTTCTTACTGGTCTGGGATATATCCGGATCAGCTAAGATCACTCAATCTATGTTTTTTGTCGATGAGGAAGGTTTTATATTTATTGCAATTTATGTTGATGACTTGCTTGTTTTAAGTAAATCAATGGAAAAAATTAATAAACTGAAAACCGATCTTAAGGGGAGATTTGAAATGAAAGATATGGGAGAAGCAAGATATATTTTGGGAATTCAAGTAGAGAGAGACCGAAAAAGAAAAATTATAAGATTGACTCAAAAGGAAGCAATAGGGAACATGCTTGAAAAATTTTAGATAGATAAAGCTAATAGTTGTACAACTCCAATGGAGTTGAAAAAGGGAAGTGAGGGGAGTGAGGAAGGAGTCATATTCTTAGACGAGGAATTATCTCATGAAGAACAGAAGTTCATGCAGACTATTACTTACAGGCAAGTAGTGGGATGTCTAATCTATTTTATGAATTGTACCCGGCCGGATTTAGCTGCAGTTGTAGGAGTGCTGAGTAGAAGTCTAAATGCTCCCAAAAGAGAGATTGGGTGGCAGCTAAGAGAGTCATTAGATATTTGATAGGAACTAGGGATCTATGGTTGCATTTGGGTGGGGAGAATACTGACATCACTACTTGGAGTGATGCCAGTTATGGTGATGCTCCGATGAGGAGATGCACTTCTAGATATGTATTATATGTGGATGATGGGACTTGCTGTTGGAGTAGCAAACAGCAAAAAGTTATTGCTTAGTCCACCATGGAGGCTGAGTATATGGCCTCTTGCTCTGCTGTAAAAGAATTGATGTGGGTCAAGTCTTTGCTTCGTGATCTTGGTCACCTTAAGAGTGGTGTGTAGATTTTTTTTTGTGATAATCAGGTAGCAATCGCTATTTCTTCCAATCCTAAACATCATTTTAAAGCCTAACACATGGACATTAGACTGAGCTTTGTTAGAGAGAAAGTAGAAAACAAAATAATTAGTTTAGAGTACCGACCAAATAGTGAGATGGTAGTAAATATGATGACCAATTCTGTGCCTTCCCCTAAGCTAATTTTCTACAGGGAGAAGTTTGGTCTGAAATTAAAGATTGACTAGTAAATAAGGGGAATGTAGAAATTAATGGTCCGTTTAAAGTATTTTCTAGGTCTAAATAGAAATATAGAAAAAGCCGAGGCAGTCTACCTCTAACTTCTCTCTCCAACTTCTCAAACTTGTCGCAGTCACTGAGAAATTGGAGAGGAAGCTAGAGCCATGGCTACCTAGGCTATCCAGAGGTTAACGGGAAATATATATATTAGTTTATTTATAGTTAGAGGTTTTTTTACTAAAAGGATATGTGCCAACCCCAAGATTTGATCCTGGTACCTGTCGGACGGTATGCAGCCGGTAGATGGTAGCATGATCCGTTGTCTAGACCTAGTGTTACGTAATATAGGATTTGATATTTAATTGTACATTACCAAATAGGATAATTCATTTAACTGAAACTATTTTCGGGATACATAGAATCAGTAATGTAAATGTACGGATTTTGGTACGGATAAAGAAACGAATACCGCACATTTGTTTCTTTAACGAAATGAATACCGCGCAGGTATTTAATATGGCTACGATTAAATTTAAATTTAATCGGACGGCCGGAATGAATGCCGAGATCGCGGAATAGGATTTCGGTGGTTTGTGGTCATTGCCACATCGGATGACACATGGCGAAATTACATTTGATCGTGGTATCTCCAGAGATTACGGCACCGAATCCGAATATGACATGTGTCGAAATTTAGGCCATGTCGTACAATGTCCGTACAAAAAGTACAACGGAAGCTATACTTTTGTGTACGAAAGTGGAATATGATTTGCTCCGTACATCAGTAGATAGAGTCTGTGAGAGAGATAGGACTTATAAAAATTAGGAGATAGGACCCTCTCTCCCAGAGAGCTTTTGTACCAAAGGTCAACTTTTACCCTCCATAACTTACTGCTCAAGGGAGCAAATTTAGAGATTCTTTTTGCTATCGACTCAAAGGAGTCTTGCCTTCACAGGGGTGAAGGTGGTCAAAGTTTTTGTGTGCCACGGTGGCGATTTTTCTTGCTGAAACACAAAGGGGTCAGAGTTATCCTAGAGGCTTCTTAGAAGCTGTTCACTCTGAGGATTTATGGAGGTCTCAGTGTTTCATCTTACATGAGGCGAAATGCGCCGAGACTTGCACACTTTGCAAAATACCGCCCGGGTACCGCGGATTTTTAGGATCATAAGGTTGTTGGTTGTGTTTTTTTTTATATAAAAAAAACACAAATGAGAAAAAAATCCTAAACATATTTATACACACGACGCGGCGCGCGGCGTCGTAAAGTGAAATTGGAGTGAAATGTGTGAAGGGCGACATGGACGCTTCACACGCGACCTTCACACCTAAAAATGCTCGATTCGGAAACAACCATGTTGTCCATATTTTTTTTAAAGTAGACGTTTTACAATATGCAAGTTTTGTGTGAATAAATCGTTTACAACATTTCCCTAGACAATGCGTATTTTATGTGAAACTTGTGCGTTTTGTATGTGCATTCCAAGCACACCTCATTTTTTCGTTCGAAGACATGATCGTACACTTCAGCATTTTGACAAAAAGATTTAAAGATACGTAGGGGTTTCGCATGTAAGCAAAACTTAGTCTTGTTACTTTGTTTTTTAGCTAAGATTCTTTGTATGACTTTCAGAGCATTCGGATGTTAACGCAAATAACTTGTTATTTAAAAAAGTGACTTACGTAGACGTGTACGAAATAATGTGACAGATGAAGTGGCACATAAAATGAGGAAAAACTTCCCACTCGAAAAAATAATCACGCGTCTTTCCCGCACGCTTTACCATTTTTGTGACTTCCTAATGTACGTACGCCACATTGTCGACGTGTCGAAACCCTAAAATACCTTTCGTTATCGCACAAAAATGAGGTTTTGTTTTTTGTTTTCCCAACTTCGCAACAGGTGCCTAATGTTTTTCCTACGCCGTATGTGTGAAAACATGTGTGTTTGAGAGAAACGGCCCTTGTATAGAAATCAGCGTACGGAAAACAGTACACACAGGCTGGAAACGTACAGTGTGTTTTTTTTTTGGTACTCCGCGCACAAAATTTGTTAAAAACTTCCGACTCGTGGGACAGCATATGCCTATTCGCTCACCTCATTGGAATTTATTTCAAATCACCCCGCGAGGTGATTTGATGTAAAGTTTGAACATGTGCTGAAAGGACGCGAAAATGGGTCGAAATGTGCTCGATGACAAATTGCATCGCGCTAGAGGACAAAGTGTTTTATGTATACAGTTTCAAGGTAACGCAACTTGTACGGTGGTAATTTCTTTTTTTTGGTACGGCTGCAAATTTTCTCGTTTGTTTCTAAGTTATACAGGAAAACGACAAAAAATAACTGTAACTTTAGCACATGCAAAAGTATTCTTAGTGTTAATGTTTTTGCTGCTAGTTAATACATCTTTTCTCCTTACACACATGTCGGTTTTAAGATCTAGATGTTGCAATTGAAAGGTAAGATTCTAAGCTTCCAATTGGCGGTCTCAATTTGAAAATGTGAAAAGTGTGTACGGAGAAAAGATGTTTAAGAAAAAGAATATAAACCTAATAGCGATACGGTGAAGTGAAAGTGGCGCACGATTTTATGTAAACAATGATGGGACAAAACCCTTGGTAAAACCAAAAATCAAAAAAAAACAAGCAAACAGAAAGCGAGTTGGACCAATTGTTAGAAGCGGTGGTGATTAAATGTACGGTTGATCAGCATTTTTACGGCATTCTATGATTTTAGCTGACTTACATTCTAGCGGTTACTTTAATAATTTAAGCTCGTAGTCAAAAAAAAAATCAATATATAAAAGCGCTTCATTTGATGCCCATTCAATTCTCGTTGATGGAAACTCTAATGATAGCCAAAACTTTTCGAGTTTATCTGTATTGTTAACAAACGATTTATTCGACTAAAAATCAGCTTTTGGAGGGTGGATGTGTTTCCACGAAGGCTATAACCATATTTTTTGTTTTTATTGCAAATGACAAAAATACATTTTGTCAAAAAAAAGACTTCCATACAGGTTTTAAACGTCGACTTTGTCTAACGGAATTGTGCTCTTGACGACCTACGCACTTGTCAACGTGTCATGTTTTAACTTACTCACCATTCCTGCGTGCCATAAAAGTCTCATCAAGAAATGATGTCTACTCGATGACTGAAAAGTCGTTTGTATTTTTCAAAAATAATGATTGTTCTAGGCCAGCTAGCGCCATGCATCCAACGAAATCAATTTAAAGGCTCTTATGGAAAATTCTAAAAGTGTCCAATGCTCTAATAATAGTGAGGCTCTTGGCCATGATGAGCTGGAAAACATCGGATGGTCAAGATACAATTTTTGTGTTATCGATGGGACACCAAATCGTTGTTGCACAACAGCGACTAGGACTCGAACAATAAAACTTTATAATTTTCTCGTATTATTTCCTAGAAAACTCGATATTAGTGGCACGACGTGGTCTTGAAAGACACCAAAAAGGTTCCATCCATATTATCGTTCATCGAATCTAAACGCTTTAATTTTTGTCAAGCTTCAAAACTGCATGTGTGACCTATGAAGATATTGGCTAGTCCTTGCAGTCCTTTTACTTTCTACGCCGCGTTGCTTAAAAACCACACCGGAAACGATAAAAATATATTTTCATGGATAATTAAAATAAGACACTTCTCCCCTAGAATTTCTCTTAATGATCCACGTGTCATGAATCCATGGCAAGCTGAATGTTTGCTTCTTTGTTGGTTGGTCTCTAGTTGTAGGCTCTTCTGTACTTTGTATTGATTTAACGACCGGCTGATATGTTTGCTCACGTAGCCTGTGAGAGTGTGACCCATTGACCGTTTGTGAAAGTGAGGTACTTTTGTAGTTTTATTCTAAACTTAAATCTGTAACAAGAAAAATACTCTTTGGCCGTACGAAAAAAAAGTGAAGAAACGACAATACAATTTACGTCGTATTTAAACTTAGGTTGCATCTCCATGTACTTGAAACTCATAAAATTTACTTTGTTTTTTAGCGAAGATCCAACGCACCAGGATTTTAGGTGTCCCTATGTGTACCAAACGAAGTTTTCACTTAAGGGCGTGACGATTGTATACGTGGACAATGCGCGTGACGGCTGTCGACACTGTATAATCTGTGATGATGCACGATATTTTTTGTTGTTGCATGTGATGTGGCATGACTTTTCGTGACATTGTAGATGTATAGCCATTCAGCGAGTGTTATTTCACGGTTGAAGAAAATGCACTTTGCCTTTGCTTCTCTTGTCCGCTCGACGTGAAATGACATCGAATCTTGAGACCCTTCGTGAAATAAAATTCTTACCAGGCGACAACATAAAAGCAAACAAATTGTGTGTTTTGATTTGTTATACGTGAATGCAACCGGACAAAACATAGCGGATCGTGCACTTTTCATTGTTCACTAAAATTCTTTTGGTATTTTCTTAATTTTTTTTACACGTGCGACAATTTGTTTTTATTTGTTTTTCGAAAATTATTTGTTTTAAAACACATATTCCTTCTGTTCTAAACAAAACATTGAAAATGACGTTTTTTAGGGTGGCCGTGGGTTGAAGAACACAAAACGACAACATATTGTACATCTTAAATTCAATGATGACGCAATTTGTACTTCTCATTTTTTTCTATTTTTTTGTACGGTTATAACTTACGTGGTACGGCTCTTAGTTTTCAGGAAAACGACAAAAAAAAAATCCTTACTTAGGCATTTGGAGACGCACCCTTAGGTTAGATTTTCGTTCAGCAAAAAGTGGGGCTGCTTACTGATTTTGTATTATATCGTACTTTGTAGTATTGTTTTTTTTTTAAACAACATTACATAATTTACAATCAGGCCCAAGGTTCTAGAGCAATATTTAGCCGTCAGATTATGTTTGAGCCTTCATCCGCGCCATTCATCCGTCCAGTTTTGTATTTGGCTATGAAACAAAATGGTTGGAATTGGTACACCAACATGATAAAGATTGGTGGCACGATCAACTACATATTGTACAAAACAATAAGGTACAGTACAATACAGCACAGTGGCACTACAAATCTCACACATACTAAAAGCCACGTGCCCTTAAACAAAGGTGTATAAGGATCTCCTACCTCTCAAAAAATCTCATTACTACAAACAATCCCAACCACACATTCCACACATTGGAATATACACATCCACATTCGACCACACTCACATAAGGATAAACTTTAAATTAGAAAAAGCTTTTGTCCACATAACATTAGCTTGGTCTCTTGCCCTCGTGGCTCAACCCTTCTTATTAAAGTATTTTCCACTACTTTCCACTCTTAATAATTCTATCTCTTAACTACTAAAACACTATTTAGTTAGTAAGAGATTTCAATTCAAAAAAATGCCTTTCTCCAATTTGGTATTAATCGTTCAGGACCAAGATCTGTCAGAATTTCCATAAACTTTTCCAAAGTAAAAGATGTCTACTCTCCTCTTACACTTCACTATTTATCCATCATCGCCCTAGACTAGCCAGGCAAAAGTCAACGCTCCGTTTTAACAAGCTTTTACTTGGGCCAATCATTAATCAGCAAGGACTCAGACTGACCAATGCAAAAACGTGTGAAATCTCTTACGAACTACTTAGCACTTTACTAACCAATCAAACGTAACGTTTCACTACGTAACATTTACGTGCAAAAGTGCGCGCCAAACGAAACGCGACTTCGCACGATCGGGCGTAACAAATTTCGCACGCGAAACTTCCTACGAAATTCCCTTAAGTGAAAGTGACGTTTCATATTAAGATTGTACGAAACGAAACCACCGTGCATACTAAGAGTTTCATTAGAACTTCATGAAACGTACACGCGTAATTTCGGTACTAATTTGACCCTTAACCCGTTTCAATGATACCCACTTGTTATTTAGACCCCACGCTGTCACCTAAATACACCCATCCCTATAACTTTTAAAATATAACTCCAAATAGCGTGATTCTTTCGTTGACGTCTACCAAATTTAGTACTCTATAATCAAAACACCTTAATACCCTTTCATAAACAAGTTCGATCCGCTATTATTGTTACATCATCCCCTTCTTTTTTTAACTAACCTCAGTTAATGCACCTTAAATTCTCAAGACAAGACTTCTATATTATTATCCCTCCAATACCTTTGTATTATCCCTCCAATACCTCTATATTATTATCCCGCGGGATCAAAAATTTTCATTTTTACCGTGGAGCACAACGCACTTTAGTTCACCTTAAACGGAGGTCGAAATGCGGAGTTAGTCCGGTGCAAAGGTGTCGGCTCAATTATATAGCATCGGTTCTATGTAGCTCTAACGTAGGGGTACATTGTGGAACGGCACGCAGCCTTTGGGATTGCCTCGTAGATCTTGCTATTAGTTGTGAGTAGGATGTTAGTTCAGGCCCAACACACGGGCTGAGCATTTATGACACCGAGTCAAAGTTAGACGTTTCACGTCAATTCAGAACTTTGCTGCTTACTAGTGAACCATAGGAGGACCTTTGGCTGTCAATTGAGCCGGAGCCAGTCGCCTAACTTTTTGCCGTGAGTGTAGTACACCCTGGTTTTTCTTGTGTTTGTACAATAACAATTGCTAACCGTTGATTGGCTTTGAGTATTGCTTTGACTTTGGTAGAGGCAAAAAGACAAACTTTTGTTGTTATATGGATCTTTGGGCCAAATGAGACATGTTGCTTTTTCAATACTCTCTCTTGAGAAAATCCCCAGAGAATTGAATCAACCTTTTTGTTGGAAAATTGTTGCATTGTGTCGTTGACTCTATTGCCATCTTTCTTTTGGGTTGTCTTTTGTGAAGATCATAGCTCGGGTGGGTAAGTGGCACTATCCTCTCTTTGGGCGGTTTTGGACTTTCGTTGTTTAAAACTTAGAAGAGTCTTGTCGGATTTGTACGGCAAAACCGAGGGGTGAGGGAGACTCATACCTGTCTTCGGGGCCATTGGGAAAGTTTCCTTCTTCTGAGTTTGGTCAATGTTGCGCTCTGGAGTATGTTGGCTCACTTCACCATTATCATTGACTTATATCTTTATTTCCGTTCTCTCGGGCAAGGTGATATTGTTTAATCTGAAAGAGCCGATTTTTATTATTTCTATATTTCTGCATGGGAGTTATTTGCGTGCTCTTATGGTCGTCTTTGGTTTTTGTCCGGAGTTCATGTAGGCCTGATCGGACGACTATCATTTCCTTTCTATTCTTTGGAAAGTGGTCAAGGGAGTAGCATTTAGTAGGCTTCCAGTGGATAAACACATTACTTAAAATGCCACTGTCCCCTTGAGTTAAAGAGGATAGCTGGTTAGGGTAGTGTACTTTTATAAGGAGATTTAGCTCCTCTATTCATATCAGTCATGGGTGGAGGGGATGATTAGGATCGGGACCTTAGAAGTGTTAGTCAAGAAGAGCGCGAGTCATGGGCGGAGAGGATGATTAGAATCGGGACCTTACAGGTGTCACTCAAGAAAAGCGGGAGAGGCAAGAAGTAGTGGCCTAAGAAGAAGAGTCTTAGGTGCCCGAGGAAGCAGTCTCCTTTGATTTTGCATTAAACATAGAGCAGTTCCTCAAGGGAAAGATGCCTACGCTTGTCATAGTTGAGATTCCTCCCAAAAAATAAGAGAAGCAACCATCCACTCCACCTCCTCCGGTTTTTTCTCCCGACAACTTCCCTACGTTGTCCAAGGCCGCCACAGCTAAGGCTACAGAGAAGGAGGAACAACAAGCTAGAGCTCCTCAATCCCGCAGGAAGGTTTTGGCACATAAGAAAACGATTATTGGCTCACTTCTCGAAGTGGTACCGTATACCACGTCTAAAGCTCCAATAGTGGAGACATACGTAGATCCTCAAATCTTGTCACATCGTAGCAGGCCAGGTCGCAAGGAGATTTTATTCTGTATAATATCCATGAGTTAAAGGTAAAGAAGGAGCTTGTGCAACCTGTTGCCAGCAGCGACCGAGCCGGGATCATACGCCCAGTGGGAGGTTTAGTTGAAATCCTAAGTAGTTCGTCTAAGAGCGGTTCTTCAACCTCCATCTGGGAGCAAGAGGGGAGGCCATCCACTTCGCGTTAGCAGCCCACCCTATCTCGAGACACTTAAACTAGTAAACAGTCTAGAGGCCGGGTAACTTCTCGGGCTCAGGCAGGTGAAGAGACAAGCAAGTTGAAATTGCCAGAAAACTAAGAGAGATTTTCGGTTCGACCATAGGGATAGCAAAGGCCGATTTGCTCCCCTAGCCGAAGAGGAGCCTTTCTTTCCTTCAACCTTAGTTTTGCCAACCATTTCTCCCTGAACACTAGTGGTTTTACCTTGGATTATGGAGTACGTGACCTACGGACCCTATGGTACCCGGTTTAGGGATTGTTAATCTCTCGCGTGTGGTGAGCAGTACCCACGAACTGGTGGATATCCTGCGATCGCAAAGTCAGGCTACGGCGGGGGCCGGACCCATCATGATAGACTAGGATGCTCTGGAACAAGAAAGGAAGAAAGCGTTGGAAGAGGATCTGCTCCTCATACGAGAGGCTAAATGAAGATCATGGGGGATCCTTAGTGGACAGTTATCTCCTTCTTTTAGGACAGGTGCATTGGTAGGAGGACAACCTGTGGAACAGGCTACCCCTCTTGCCCCGCAAGATCTGAAGGCCTCACGGGAACTTGGACAAAAATCTCCTCTTTAGCGAGATAGGGAGGACACAACAAGGGCTAAAAAAAAGGGGTTGGGTGTAGATCCACCGAGTTATCGGGTAGCCGCGTCCAGTGAGCTTCTTACTTTTGTCTCGGTGGCTGGATCTTCTTTAGTGGAGGCCATGGTAAAACTACAACCCGACAGGAAACTCTACATTTCCCTCAGATTGACCACTCCTCCTCCATCACCATCTTACGCTTCCTCTCCTTCCCGTTCCTTCTACCCAGCTAGAGCAGTCCGTGGGTCTCTGGATCTTCTTGTTTTTCCTTACAAATACACCCCTAACTCACCTCCTCACTGGCAATCCCCATCCTCCAGTGGCGAAACTCCTCCTCTCGAGGATTTCCAAAGGCAGCACAAGAGACAAACATTGTTCGAAGACAAACACCCTCTCCTCCAAGCTTGCAGTCGTCCCCTTCTCCGTCGCCATCCATCTCCGGGGGCCTCGACCTCGCTTGCACATTCCATCGATGGAGATAGTGTTAAGGGGAGAGCAAGCCTCTCCAAAATATAGAGGAGGAGGTGATCTAACATCTTCTTCGAGAGCAGGACCTTCCTCAGTGAGAGAAGGAATCAGTGCTGTTACTACAACCCTTCTTATTGGAGAGGGACTGGTTCAGATCCCGAGATTCATGACCCCGGAGCAGTCTCACCGGCTTAGTTTGTCAGTCCCACAGGAGAGGCCTCACCACTATTCATCAGTACTGTGGAGGAGGAAAAGAAAATGGGGGACGTCCGGATCTTCACAGGGGATAACTTTGGGATTGCTTTTTCTGATTTTGAAATGTTGTGGAAATCTTTCACACAATCCGAAACTAACAAATACAGGGGGGGAGCCATCCCACTGGATTTTGAAAGAACTCTTTTTCCAATGATGGTCAATTATTTAGCGGGGGGGGCATTGGTCGATTATAAGGAGAGTCAACACTTGTTGATGGCTCCCAGTATAAAAATATCAGATTCAGACTTGGACATCGATGTTCTTTAGGCATCCGCCGACTTGGCCCCCGCAGCCACAGCTCCTATCACAGCCACATTCAGTATGGACATAAATTTGCAGGCCCAAATTAGGCCTATGTTAATCATCTCCAGGCCGTTTAAGCCGCCAAGGCCGCCACTCGGATGATTGCCAACCCAACTCCTTGCACGAATCTCCTGTACGACTGGAGACTCCTTTATATAGAAAGGAACGAAACAGCAATCAAGGAGTTCACCGACTTCCGATGTTTGAAGAATGAAATCCCTCAGACTTTGTTAAACCGACTCTCTAGCCTTTGTCAAAACACTAAATTGTCCACCATTTATACTCTAGCAATGGCCACCAAATACTATATGGCTGTTCGAAATTCATTCGGGCCAACAGGGCAAGTAGCTTTGGACAATTGGAGTGCCAGTCAATATATACACGACAGGAATCCTACTGTGCAAGAAATTTCATTGGCGGCAATGAAGTTAAATGATCATTTTGTCAACAGCGAAGCAAGAGAAAAGGCTGTTACTAGAAAAGCAAGAGCCAAATTTGCACGTTTTGTAGAGGAATCCTCTCTCTGCCAAAAAGAACAAACTAAACTTCAAGATTTGCGGAAGCTCAAAGAAAAACAAGAAGTTGAAACTAGACCCGAACCCGCAATGGGAGCCGATGAAAATGATTATCTTTACAACTGCGTGAACAACAACCAAACTTGTCATGGGTGGAAAACATGCCCCAGGAAACTGAACCCAAAACTCTTGATCAAGCAAAAAGAGTTTGAAAAGGAACGTGTAGAAAAAACCCAAAGGCAGCAAGAACGCAAGCAGAGAAGCGGAGGAGGGGACCGCTCGCCCGTCACTAGAGACACTTATAAACCTACTCCACTCTCTAAGACGACTAAGATGTCTCAATTCATTTGAGACAAATCCGACTTCCTAAATTTGATGACGCCTGGATCTCAAATGAGCTAAGGGGGAAGTATACGTTTGAGGGGTCGAAATGTGAGGCTTGTGGTTTCATAGGGCACAAAGAAGGGCAATGTTTCCGGAAGAACAGGGTCCCAAAAGACATGTTGTAATACGGGTTGTTCACAGGCGAAGGGGAAACAAGCGTTAATCCTCTACCACTGCAACTTTTATATCCACAAGAACGTCGATCTCTTGGTGAACCGTGACCCAAAACGCTGACAGAGGAACATATCATCTAGCAACAGAGCACTCAATTGGCCGCCTTCGCAGCAAAATTGGCTGCTCTTTGATTATGATCGAATGCTCGCACCCCCCAACCTTTGACGCTTGTCAAAAACTGTAGAAACAAAAAGAAGAACAGTTGCAAATGCTGGTAAAGTTAGAACAACAGTCCATGGTGGGTGCTGATGATGATGACATAATGGGGTGGGATATGGAGCCTCCAAAGGCTCATCATGCTCGGACATTTCTGTCCGAAGCTTGGAACGTTAAGTTAAAGGCAGGTTAAGCAAAACAACCACGCCACTGATGTCCTCTCAACTGAGGGTGACAGTGACAGGAAGGGAATGGGCCGGGATCATCCCTCCTCGGCTCCTTTCTCCTCAAAGTAAAACCTTGGGGAAAAGATCTTCAACCACTGGCCAGATCAAGTTTTCGACCGTTGGGAAAGACCAGCAGTGCGTGACTCGGCTAGGTTGGGCAGGGGGGGGGGGAGAAGGCGACGTTCACATTTCATGGCAAAGCTTCCCCCCTTCTTGGCGGTCTTGCTTGCGTGGCAGCTGCCTTTCGACTCCGTCGAGTAAGCAAAGGGTTTGAAAGCACTGTCTGGGCGGAAGATTTGGAGGGGTGGGAGGGGTGGGGCGAAACCAAAAACTGGGGCAGAGGTTGGGGGCATTTTAAAAAGGGATTTTAAACGTGGTTGGGTAGTAGGGAATGCAGTATCATCATTGGGCCCGAGGAACGGCAGTCAGGCATAGGGGCGGTGGCACTCCCAACGAGTATATCCATCAAGCAAAATAAACCCTGATCCTAGCTCTCCTCCCATTCCTTCTCATGCACTGAAACTGGGTACTTCTGAGTTGAAAATGGAGTTGAGTGTGTGGAAGTAACAATTGACAGTTTCAGAGCCGGAGGACCCAAAGGGTGTTGATTTGAGATAATAGGTGACCTTGAGGAAGAAGAAGAAGCACCAGCTGTTGCTATAATATTCAGATTACAAAAGAGGATACTCTCACGGAATCCACAAAAAGGACTGACTTCACAATAAAGCCTCAAGCAAACCAGACACACAATAGATTTGCAAATTTTCCACAATATAAACACTATAACAAAGAAACCACACGCAGACTTTCCCTGATTTTTGCCATAAGATCACAATGATCTTGCAATTCAAAAATACACAAAAACTGCTTTACAGTTTTTCATTCACAGAATTCTTAACTCCAAAATATTCTAAGTCCTACATATACAAAGTGAACCTACAACTGATCTACACCGTACTACAACTACTCTTCTGAACATTTCCCTTCTTTTTCTGAAGTCGCCAGGACCTTTGCCGAGGAAAGAAAGGAGTCGAGGGCACAAGCTCAAGAAAGAAATAGAGTGTCGCCCAGGTCTCGACCAAAGAGACTAGCTCAGAGGGAGCCCCATGTGGGTCCTCTTCCAAAGATTGGGCTTCACGCCATATATAAAATGCCCGGGGGCGAGATCCAGATTGACCCCGCAGTTTTGACGGATCCACATCGCCCGGGTCGTAAGGAACCCCTTGCCGTTCACGACCTCCATGAGCTCAAGGTGAAGAAGGAGTTGGTAGAATGAGTGGCTCAGACAGATTAAGTCAGAATAGTAAGATTCGCGGGTGGGGTGGTTGAGATTTTGAGCAGTTCTTCGGAGGGCAGCTCTTCAGAATGGGTGAAGGACCAGTCCCAGAGAGCCCCCTATTCTCGCCCTCCCCCATCTTCCTCTCAGAACACCGCCGCCAGCAAACCCTCCACGGGGCGTACCTCTTCGTGGCCTCGTAGAGAAAAAAGGGGTATTGGGAGGGAAACACGAGATCCATTCAGGGGAAGTTGGTTTGACCACCGCAACAGCAAGGGGAGATTTGCACGGCTTCCCAAGGAGGAGACATCCCCAACTCCTGTGTTCCCATCAACCGAGAAACCTGCTCCTGCACCACCTCGTGACCGCCCTTCTAGAGGGATTTGGCGATCAAAACCAATTGATCCCGAGGTTCCGGGTAAGAGTCCATAAGATTTGCGCAAGGGATGGTGTTGGACCAGACCTAATGATCCCGAAATTCCGGGGGTAGAGATAACGGATCTTACGAAAATAGTGGAAAAAGCCAAGGAACTAGTGGAGTTTCTAAAATCCCAAGGACAGGCTACGGCGGGGGCCGAACCTGTCACAGTAGATTGGGAGGCCTTAGAGGAAGGGAGGCGAAAGGCTTGAGAATAGGAATTAAAGATCATTAGGGGAGCTCAGCGTAAGACGAGTGGGATTCTTAGCGAGAAGATTCCTCCTACACAAAAGATAGTGCCGCATTCAAAAGCCCCAGCAGCGAGGATTCTTTTCTTGCCAGTACTCACCCTAAAATGCCTTCTTTGAAGCTAAGCCAAGAGCCTCTCTTACCGCGGAAAGGAGAGGAGGACCAAAGACTTAATTTGGAGGGTTTGGGTGCTAATTTACCTTCTGGAACCGCTTCGGCTCTTCGGGGAGAGACTACCTTTGTCTCGGTCGAGGTGTTTACTGCCGTAGAGGCTTTACTGGGGTTATGACTTGACGAGGTGATTCACAACCCCTTCAGATATCCAACCCCTCCTCCCACTTCTCCCAAAAAATCCTTAGAGCTCCCATCTTCGGCTCCTCCACCTTATTCATCTCACTCCGCAGAACCCACCACCTATCCCCGGGACTGTCCAGATCCCTCTCCATCACCATCCATCTCTCCCGCAAAAGCTGTCTATGGGTCGCCTGGTCTCTGTGTTACCCTACAAATACGACGTACGCGCCTATTCCCCTCCTCACCGACGCTCCCCCTCCTCTAGCTCTGGAACTTCACCTCCCAAGGCCTCCAGGAGGCAAACAAGGAGACAGACACCTTTCCCCATAAGGGCTCAACCATCTCCGTCTCCATCCCTTTCACTATCTCCGCCACCAACAATCCCCAAGAAGCTTGTGAATAAGGCGCGTTTCCACATCCCATCGGTGGTAACTGTTCTCAAGGATCCGCAATATTCTCCTAGAAATAGAGGAGTAGTGGGGAACATCCAACCTCAAACCATCTTTTCTAGCGCTGGAACTTCCTCAGTGAGAGGGGGATCCACACCACAAGGGGCTGCACCTTCTAGCAGAGAAGGACCCAGTTCCGATACCGAGTAAGAGGATACGAGAGTCATCTTGCCCACTCAGTTTGTCAACCCAACAGGGCCTTCCTCTTCCCATTTCACAAACTCTGCCGAAGAAGAAAAGGAAATGGGGGATATACGGATCTTTATCGTAGAGAGCTTGGGGATTACATTTTTATAATTTGAGTTGTTGTGGAAATCTTTCACCCAATCTGAAATCAACAAGTACCGGGAGGGGGGCATTCTGTATGACTTTGAAACAACACTCTTCCCAATGATGGTCAACTACCTTTCTCGAGGGGCGTTGGCGGATTACAAGGAGCATCAACCTTTATTGATGGCTCCCAATGTCTAGATCTCAGATCTAGCCCTTCATGCTGAAGTTTTACAAGCGAAGATAGACCTGGCTGCGGGGGCTGCGACCTCTGTGTTGGCTAACTTTACGCCGGAAATGAAACTCCAGGCAGAGGGAAGAGTTTATGCTAACCAGCAGCAAGCCATTTAGGGGGCCCAGGCAGCAACCTTCATGGTTGCTAATCCCAACACTTGTACAACTCTGCTGAATATCTGGAGACTCCTCTACACATAGAGGATAAAGTCCGCAATCAAGGAATTCACAGAATTTTGATGTTTGAAGAACGAGACTCTATAGACTCTCTTCAATCGACTCTTAAGCCTTTGTCAGAAAAATAAACTGTCAACGATTGACCTTCCAACAATGGCAACTAAATACTTCATCGCTGTCTGTAATCCATTTGGACGGACAGGGCAGATTGCTCTAGATAAATGGATTGCCAGACAGTCCATTTAGAACATCAATCCCTCTGCAAAGGAAATCTCACTGGTGGTAATGAAATTGTATGACCATTTCGTCCACAGTGAAGCATGGGAGAAGGCCGTGACTGGCAAAGCCTGAGCAAATTGGGTCGGATTCGCAGGGGAGACCTCCTTGAATGAGGAGGAAGAGGCTGAACTTCAAGCTTTGCGGAAGCTTAAAAGAAAGGAAGTAGTTGACAATGGGTCACAATGAGCTTTGGGAGCAGATGAGCGAGTATTTCTCTATAATTGCTTGAATTGTTTGCAACCAAGTCATGGGTGGAAGCATTGCACGAGGAAACTCAAACCGGTACTCGCTTTGAAACTTAAGTAATGGGAGAAAAGACGGGCATACAGGGCACTGAGAAAGCAAGAAAGGCTCAAGGGAGGAAGGGGCGAGGACAAGACACCTATAACTAAGGAGACCAACCGTCCAACCCCACAGAGCGAAACTTCTAAGATGTCCCAATCACAATTGCGACAAATCAAACTTCCAAAGTTTGATGACGCTCAAAACTCCAACGAAATCTAGAGTAAATATACCACTGAGGGCTCAAAGTGCGAAGCATGTGGATTTCTCGGGCACAAGGAAAGGCAATGTTTTCTGGAAAATAGAGTACCCAAAGAAATGATGCAATTCACTTTGTTTACTGGAGAAAGAGAAACAACCTTTAACACTCTCCCTCTCCAACTTCTTTACCCATGGGGGCGTCAACTTCTACCCACGGCGGAGAAACCTGAGCGAGCCCGGGCTACTCCAGCCAAGCTTACGCCGGAGATCATCATACAGCAGCAGAGTCAGCAGCAGGCGGCTATAGCTGCATAGTTGGCTGCCCTCCGCTTGAAAGTTTCTCAGCGGCCTGCTCCTATCATTACATTGCAACGACTCCACAAAGAGAAACGAAGTTGTTACAGAAGCTGGTGGAGCTGGAGCTTCAAGGAACAGCGGGTGCCAACGATGACGACCTATTGGGTTGGGATTTGGAACCCCCAAATGCCCACCATGCCCAAACCTTCCTGTTCAGGGATTCGAATGTTGGGGTAGGAGACAACCGCCGCCAACTACGAAATTCCAAATCAATGCAACGGCAGGACAGACAGAAAATGGGTCAGAGGGATCACAACCAGATAGCTACCGTACCCTTGTCATTCACTCCAAAGGCCGTAATCGTGAACAACGACATCGAACTAGGACTCAAACCCAAACAATCGCCTTCTCTCCCTTCCAAACCTAAGTTGCCTCCGAGTTTCGAAAATGAGAAGAACGAGAAACAGCAGCAAGAGAAGGATTCATTGGAACGAGAGAAGAAGGACAATGAGGACTGATTTGAGAAATATATGGCATAACAACCGGAGAATGACACACCCACAACACCACCAGTCGCAGAATCCGGCTCCGAAAGTGAGAAAGAAAGGACAAGTTCAGGATTTGCAGAAACTGGATTCATCCCCATCTTCATCGAATGCCACTCTCCCAACCTCCAAGCCGACTGTCATGTTGTTCCGGCACCTCATGCCATACGCTCTCACCCATGTAAAGACCCTAGCATCCTCCCACAACCTGCCCGAAGATATCCTCATTCAGGCATTGGGAGACGAGATTCGATCTGGAAAGGCCGAAGTCAACAGGACCACTCCGCCAACCGCAGTCTTTATGTCAACCGATCCAAAAACCCCTATAGTGGATAGGGACTACAAATCCTTATCAGTGGCTCTTAACCTAAACAGGACCGGAAACTTTCTAAGTTTGGTTGATCCGTCCCCATCCTGTTCAATCCCCAAGGAAATGGGACTCACCGAAATTCTGGCTGGATATGGGAGCGTAGCAGCAAAGGCGCCAGACTCCTGGGAATGGCACCAGCAGGTTCTTTATTTTGCAACCCTGGAACCATTCCTGCTGAACTGAAGGTTTGGTAAGGAGGCTGTTTCTTGGGCAGAACTGTTGGCTCGATATCGCCGAAAAAATCAAGCAGTTCCCCACTTCCAAGCGGTGGGAAGAGGAATACAAGAAAAGATTACTTCAGGTGGCAAAACTCCGGCGGGGAGTGGATAAGACTTTCTCGACCTTGACAATGACGGAAGTCGGTCCTACAAAAATGTCAGATGCTTCCAAACCCAAGACGAGTAACGAGGAATTCAATCGACAAGTGGTGTCCTTGGCAGTTCCCGATTCCGCATTGCATATTTTATCTCTATTTTTGGGAAATAGTTCCGATTTGGAGGCAGTGTTGAAAACCGAATATATGGAAGAAGAGAACACAACCGTGGAAATATCACTTGAGGCCCGCGCTGTCAGCGAGCATCGCCTCCACCAGCTTCATCACTTATATCCTCAACAGCTTCTAGTGACAGCCTTTTCCAAAGCTCACCGAAGTCTTCCCCAAAATGTCGAAACCATTATGGAGCCCCACCTAGCCAGTTTGGGAAGAGTGGATTTGGTAATGGCAGGCTGGCTTTGTTAGAGATACTCCCTAGCGGGACAAGGAAAAGGGCATCAAGATTGCCGAAGTGGAACATTTTACAGGATGATTGAATTGATCACGTGGATTCAGTAGCTTGAAGACACACCAGTGGGGTACGTTTGGGAAAATGTACACCCGGGGGATGATAAAAGAAAACAGGTTGCTGACAGCTGGAATCACGTAACCCGGATTATAGGAGCTCCCTTGGTTTTCGGCGCCGCACAAATGGGATCTCGGGCACACCGAGTAAGGGCGTATTGTACCAATATGATCCCGCTTCCAATCCTCCGGAAATTGTTGGACAACCAAAGACGTGATCCGCAGAATTCGGTGCAGCAAATCCTTGGGAAGGGCAGGATGGCCACCCCTGTGATGTGACACAACCGCTCCCCTTTCTTCCGGTCTAATCAGTCGGGACTACCGCGTAAAACCCTCTCGACTTTAGTTTCTTTCCCCCACAGTCACGCTTATCGGAAAGGAGCAGCGGGAATGATTTTCAACACTACAACAAGAATCTGGACAACACCAACAATTGCGGAACGGGAAGAAGCGATGGGATTTCAAAAAGGCACAACGGCAACACCACGTATTTCAGATCTACAGAGGTGCAGCCTGATTGGACAAAGTATGGATTTGAATTCAATCACATGGTTGCTCAAGCATGCACAAGCCTTTTCAACTCTCCAGTCCCCCGAATCACAGGCTATTTACTTTCAAGCTCCTCAATTGTTAGCAATGCAGACAACTTTGCATCTTGAGGGTGGGGAGAGAAAAGAGAAGAAGAAAACTTCACATTTCATCACCGCAGGTTTTCCCAATGGGGGAGGGCGCCGGCTCAAATTGCTACGGCTTAGCGGAGGTTGTTAGCAGTAGCGTCCTAGCCGGAGGGGTAGAGGCAGATCCATCGGTAGGATTGGAATTTGACATTAACCTCTGGGGTAGACCGCCGGAGGCCTAGGCTGCCGTAGAGCTTGTGAAAATGGATAGGACCCTTGGGGAGCAATTGGATCCTCAGCAAAAGGCGCGGCTCTCCAAGTTATTAGCCAAAAACAAACAGGTGTTGTCATGGTCAGAAACAGATGTCGGTATCTACAAAAGAACCCCTTTTCGAATCGATTTGATCGATGAGACGACGACTGTTTGTCAGAAGCAATATCCTCTCAGCTTCAAAGAGAAGGAATTCATCACGGCTAAAGTCCAAATTTTGTTGGAAGCTAGATTGATTCAAGAAAGTACAGTTCTTCATGGGTTCGCTTTTTCAACAGTTCTCCTGCCCAAGAAAAGCTCGTTCAGAAATACTGTTGATTTCCGGATGTGTGGAGATTATCGCATGCTGAACACGGTAACCATCTCTGACCGGTATCCAATGCCGACCCCGAAAGAAGTATTCGACTCCCTTGCGGGCGCCACTATCTACTCCACTCTGGACATGAAAAATGGTTTCCACCAGATTGCCATGGAACCGAAGCACAGGGAGAGAACCAGATTTTGGGCAGGGTCCACACTTTATGAATGGATTTACATGCCATTCGGGCTCAAGAATGCACCGGCCTAATTCCAACGGGCAATGGACGAAGCGCTCCGAGGAATCGATTGTGCCCGGTGCTACATTGATGATGTTATTATATTCTCCAAAACTTTTGAGGAACACTTGGAGCATGTTCAGATTGTTCTCAAGGTACTCGAAGGAGCGGGCTGGAAATGCCACCCGGGCAAAGGGATCTTTAGAGTACAAAAAATCATTTACCTTGGATATGAGGTGACTCCCGAGACTGTGGGTCTTCACATGGTGAAGGTGGCATCCCTTCACGCTCTCCCCCCACCGCAAGACGTCTCGGCCCTTTGCACCTTTCTGGGTCTAGCAAACTACTATCTGCAATTTATCCCCGAATTTAGTAGACACGCTCAGCCCCTCACCCAACTATTGCGGAAGGACGAAGAGTGGCAGTGGGCCAAAAAACAACAGATCTCCTTTTGTTCTTGAAAGATGCTCTGAAGCAACACCCCATGCTACAGATGCCAGATAACCAGAGGCCTTTCCTCCTTTACACTGATTGGAGCAGGTTTGGATTGGGAGCAATTTTGGCTCAAGTTGATGATGCGGGAGCTGAATATGTGGTGGCTTATGCTAGGCGGAGCTACAACAGAGCAGATCGGAATTATAGCAGTTACCATGGAGAACTACTCGCAGCGGTGTGGGCAATCTTGCATTTCCGGCCTTATTTGTACGGTGTTCATTTAACCCTGATTACTGATCACCAACCACAAAAATGGATCATGGAAAATAGTAAGTTGAATGGCAAACTCGCTAGATGGGTTCTTATCTTGCAGAAATATGATTTTGACATTGTTCACCGGGCCGGGGAAATCCATGGGAATGCCGATTGACTTAGCCAGAATCCGGACCCTTCTACTCTGGATTTGACTGGGGCTTGACATGATGAGGATCTTGAAATCAATATGGAGATCATCCGAGCATCCTCCGCCTTTATCTAGCTTCCCCAATCTCGAGGGGAACTATTAACGTTCTCGGCAGACGTGGAGGGGTAGGCACGTATAAGGGCCGGACCTAAGGATATTTAAAACAATCCCGAGGATCTCAAATCTATCTAGCAGGGGGCTCCCCTTGCCCACTTGACGGGAATTTAATTATCTCGAGAGCAAACCCAAATGGTGGCGTACGATGAGGACAGAGGAGTTCTTCTCCGCAAATGGTTAGATGGCACAAGGAAAGTGATTCCTCCTCCCTCAGACTGAGAAAATCTGATTTCCAATCTCCATCAGCAATGTGGACACTTAGAGCAAAAACGGACCACTTCTCTAGTAACAGGCTCTTATTAGTAGCACGGGTTGAGGACCCAAGTTAACCGAATTGTGCACCTTTGCTCCTCATGCGATCGAGTAAAGGTAGCTTTTGACAAAAAGGGCGGGACGGAGCTTCATTCGCTTCCTATCTGGAGAATGTTTTATCGGTGGTCGCTGGACCTTTTGGGACCTCTTATTACCAACAGGCCAAGGAACTGCTTCGTTCTAGTTATGATAGAACATTTTATTGTCTTTTTGGAAAGCTTTCAGTCTCAGAGCAGCGCAGCTGCTTTACAGACAAAGCAGCGCAGCTGCTATACAAACAGAGCAGCGCAGCTGCTATACAACAGAGCAGCGCAGCTGCTATACAGCAGAGCAGCTGCTATACAGCAGAGCAGCTGCTATACAGCAGAGCAGCGCTGCTATACAGCAGAGCAGCGCAGCAGCAGAGTAGCGCAGCAGCGAAGCTGCAACACAGACAGGACAACGCAACCACGATTATATTTGATATGGTCCGTACGGACAACGCAGCGTCTGATATTCTTAATGTGATTCTGTACAGGATAGAGCAACTGCGATAGATACGATTCTAGGTAGCTTAGTGATAGCTCAGTGGTAGCTTAGTGATAGCTCAGTGGTAGCTTAGTGATAGCTCAATGGTAGCTTGACAGATTAGTGGTAGCTTGGTGGTTTGATGTACCTCTCAAGTACACTGGTGTTGCCAGTTCAACACAAATGTACACCCGGGGGATGATAAAAGAAAACAGGTTGCTGACAGCTGGAATCACGTAACCCGGATTATAGGAGCTCCCTTGGTTTTCGGCGCCGCACAAATGGGATCTCGGGCACACCGAGTAAGGGCGTATTGTACCAATATGATCCCGCTTCCAATCCTCCGGAAATTGTTGGACAACCAAAGACGTGATCCGCAGAATTCGGTGCAGCAAATCCTTGGGAAGGGCAGGATGGCCACCCCTGTGATGTGACACAACCGCTCCCCTTTCTTCCGGTCTAATCAGTCGGGACTACCGCGTAAAACCCTCTCGACTTTAGTTTCTTTCCCCCACAGTCACGCTTATCGGAAAGGAGCAGCGGGAATGATTTTCAACACTACAACAAGAATCTGGACAACACCAACAATTGAGGAACGGGAAGAAGCGATGGGATTTCAAAAACGCACAACGGCAGCACCAGGTATTTTAGACCTACAGAGGTGCAGCCTGATTGGACAAAGTATGGATTTGAATTCAATCACATGGTTGCTCAAGCATGCACAAGCCTTTTCAACTCTCCAGTCCCCGTAATCACGAACTATTTACCTTCAAGCTCCTCAGTTGTTAGTGATGCATGCAACTTTGCAGCTTGAGGGGGGGGAGAGAAAAGAGAAGAAGAAAAATTTACATTTCATCACCGCAGGTTTTCCCAATGGGGGAGGGCGGCGGCTCAGATTGCTACGGCTTACCGGAGGTTGTTAGCAGTAGCGTCCTAGTAGGAGGGGTAGAGGCAGATCCACCGGTAGTATTGGAATTCGACATTAACCTCTGGGTAGACCGCCGGAGGCGTGGGCTGTCGTAGAGCCTGGGAAAATGGATTGGACCCTTGGGGAGCAGTTAGATCCTCAGCAAAAGGCGCGGCTCTCCAAGTTATTGGCCAAAAGCAAACAAGTGTTCTCATGGTTAGAAACAAATGTCAGTATCTACAAAGGAACCCTTTTCCGAATCGATTTGATCGACGAGACGGCGACTGTTTGGTAGAAGCAGTATCCTCTCAAATTCAAAAAGAAGGAATTCATCATGGCTAAAGTCCAAACTTTGGTGGAAGCTAGATTGGTTCAGGAAAGTACAGGTCTTCATGGGTTCGCTTTTTCGACTGTTCTCCCGCCCAAGAAGAACTCGTCCGGAAAGACTGTAGATTTTCGGATGTGTGGAGATTATGGCATGCTGAACACGGCAACCATCTCTGACAGGTATCCGATGCCGACCCCGAAAGAAATATTCGACTCCCTTGCAGGCGCCACTATCTACTCCACTCTAGACATAAAAAATGGTTTTCACCAGATTGCCATGGAACCGAAGCACAGGGAGAGAACCGCATTTTGGGTAGGGTCCACACTATATGAATGGATTTACATGCCATTCGGGCTCAAGAATGCACCGGCCAAATTCCAACGGGCAATGGACGAAGCGCTCCGAGGAATCGATTGGCCCGGTGCTACATTAATGATGTTATTATATTCTCAAAAACTTTTGAGGCCCCCCCCCCCCCCCCCCCCCCCCCCCCCCCCCCCCCCCCCCCCCCCCCCCCCCCCCCCCCCCCCCCCCCCCCCCCCCCCCCCCCCCCCCCCCCCCCCCCCCCCCCCCCCCCCCCCCCCCCCCCCCCTCCCCCCCCCCCCCCCCCCCCCCCCCCCCCCCCCCCCCCCCCCCCCCCCCCCCCCCCCCCCCCCCCCCCCTCCCCCCCCCCTCCCCCCCCCCCCCCCCCCCCCCCCCCCCCCCCCCCCCCCCTCCCCCCCTCCCTTCCCCCCCTCCCTCCCTCCCTCCCTCCCTCCCTCCCTTACTCCCTCTCCCCCTCTATCCCAATCCACCCTCCATCCATCCTTTTATCCCTTCCTCCCTCCCTCCCTCTTTCCCCCCCTCCCTCCCTCTCCCCCACTCTGCCCTTCCTCCAACCCTCCCAATCTTAATTAAACCCAAAGTTCTTAGGTCACTCTTTTGGATATTTTTAGTCAACTGTTGCCACAATGGCTTTTGAACTGAATACTATTGTCAAATTGTTGCATGTAGTTCTTCATGCGAGGGCTAATTGTTCATAAACATCAACGTCAAAATCCATAAAAATTATTAAAGGCACAGGATCCTTGTAGTATAACGCGTGGCCAGGCTATACATTTGTACCACACACAGGTATTCTGATAAATGACATTGCTCCACCGACAATCGTCTTTTGCATTTACTTTCTTTTTTATCTTGCATTTTTAATTTTTCATTTTTGCATTCTGCATTTCGATGGAATCGGTTATATTTTCGTGCTTAAACTTTGGATTTTTTTAAAGTTTGTTTTTTACTCTTTGATGTTCCCCCATTTCCATAAACATAAGTTCAGTGAAAATGGCAAATCTTAGAACAGATAGCAAATCCATAATCAAACATGGTAACAAGCCTTTATTAGAAAAGCACGATGGAAAACCATAGGAGTACAAGGGAACAAAATAAATAAATAATAATAAAGGCAAAAACCAAACTGAATTACAAACAGAGACTTTTAAACTTTAGACAAATACCTATAAACTTCAAATAGAGATTTGTAAACTTTGGCGTTTGCTAGTAATAGTAGACAGTTGGTCTTGACACTTTTTAGTTTAAGCACTTATGCCCGTAACTATGTACTGGAAACTTAGCTCTTTTGACAACTTAGTTGTTTTTGTTTTCATTTACGTGTGTTTTTTTTATAATCCTATTTTGTCCTCAATCATGATAAGGTTCGAATAGTGGCTGGTACACATGCTCTTTACTTCAGTAAACTCATAAGTTATCGGACATATAATACGAATACTATTGTCAAAATTATCTTTTTAATACCACTTATGAGCAATTTGTCTTTTTCTGCAACTTTCAGGTCACCCGGGAACCAAGAGTAACTGTTTTTCGAAAAAGGAAAACATAACTTGCACAAGTAATTTAAACCTTGAAGCAGTTTCGTATCAAAATCCGAAAAAAAAGTCCTTCGACCTCTTGCTTTTGTAAAAACTGTCAAGTGTTTTTCTGAAATTTTGCGTAATGATGGTCCTTCGATATCAACACTTTCCAAGCAAAATTTAAACATGTGTACATATTTTGGAAACCAATTAACATAAAAAAACCAAAAACCTTCAAAAAATTGTTTACATGTCACGGCTATTCTTCAAGATTGCCTAAAACCAGAAAAAGCCGTCGGCAAGTCTATATCACCAAATCAACCCATTCAACAAATTTGAGGAAGGAAAGGAGGGAGAGAGGGAGGGAAAGAGGGAGAGAGGGAAGAAAGGAGAGGGAGGGAGGGAGGTCCATTCAGCAATGTTGCTATTCAAAAGGGTTTGACCAAATTTGGTGTTGAATATTGGAGCTACCCATGACTGCAGATTATATGACTTTAAAAAAGAAGGATAAACCATCTGAATACGTGGGAACAAAAACAAAAGGCAAAGACGGACTGAAAAACCGAAGAAGTTCGAAATTAAATTTTATTAATTAAGTAGATAGAGTATCCAGAGTTGAACAAATCTCCTTTCATTTAGTTTGCTTCATTCGCATAAACCTCTAGGAAGGTAAAGCGCCCTAAAATTGGTCGTTGTCTCGCTTCTTGGGATCTTTGAATCACTGTGTTTTGGTACAAGAGTAGTTGTTGATAGAATGTTATAGCTTATTATGAAGCTTAGAATAAATTCTATATAAGAGCTCAAATGCCAGATTTAGATTAGCCAAGACAAAATTACTAAGCGCCAAAGTTACACCAATTCTGGTTTGAACTAAGAAATTTGGGAGCTTGTATGTCCTTGCGGAGAAGTCCAGATAAGGTAATCTATAGCCTAATAGAAAGCCAATGGCGAATGCAACATATAGTGTTTTAGATCAAAACAATTGGAGTGGTATTGGAGAAGAAATGGTGCCCAAGATTCGCCTCCTCGAGAGGCTTCGGAACTGAGTTTTTAGTCGCGCCATTATATTTATTCTAGTTTTGGGGAGTTGCCAATTGTTAAAACTCCTCGTCCCTAGGCTAGGATGGACGTGTCGAATAATTCTGTTTTTAATGTACTGTGCGTGAGAGAAATAAAGAATAGAAGGTGGGCCAGATAAGATAAGGAACGGCGAAAACGAGAAAATTCACAAGCATTCAAGAAGCAAAATATACTTTTTGTTTTTCTTTTTTTTCGTTTGAAGTATCGAGATGCTCATCCCCGCTTCATAGTTGTGAAACACACATACTAGAAATCAGTTTCTCACTAAATTGCAATCCTCATGTTTGTTTTTTCAGCACTACTATGGTTACACCACAAACAGAATTGAACCTATTTGTAGGAAGCTTTCTATGTCTCGAATAAGCCTTGTTATTTGGAAAAAAACGTACAGCTGGTACATAATTGATCTACACTATATTTGCCATGTGCTTGACATCAAGAATCTCAATCCAGTAACCGTCTGGATCTTTAATGAAAGCAAGTCCCTTCATTCGACCTGCAAAAACAATAAATAAAAACAACAATAATAATAATGAATAACAAAGAATAATAATGAATAATAATGAATAATAAATAAATAAACAAGTAAATAAAATATTGGCACACACAAAATAGCTGCATATGCATGTTGACGAATATTTAAAGAGGAATTTTCGAAAGTCCAAATGCAGTTTAACTGCCTATATTGGGGCTTGGCTTACAATAGCAAAATGGAAATAGTTGCCATGATTGTTAAAGGCACAACAAATAAATTTGCAGAAACGCCCAATTAAGAAAGAAAGAAAAAAAGAAAAAAATGCACCAGTGGTTGGATAAGCTCACTAGGCTATAAGCAAACTTTCTCGTTTTGTAAGCTTTTTGACCAAACAACTCTTTTGTTCTTACGCAAATTTTCGACGAGCAAAAGTCGCTTCAAACACTTTGAAAGTTTTAAATGTCAAATGTTTCAAATGTTTTAAATATTTTTAAAATAAAAAGATTCTGGGGACCATCTTCATCAGGCTTCTTTACAAATTCAACTCATATAGATTCAAAACGCTCACATGCTTTGTACACATCATCCACAGTAAATCTGATGTGGCCTGTCTTACCATATTAAAATAAAAAAAATTAGATAACCGTTCAAAAATGTCGTCATTGGTCCAATTAAAAATATAGTCATTGGTCCAATGGATTTAAATAAACAACAAGTTTACTTCTTCAGAGATACAGTTTATTTGCATATGTATATGTCCACAAAATCGTTCAAAAAATATTCAATGGATTTAAATAAACAAACAAAGAGTTCACTTTTTTGAAGGTGATAAGAAAAGTCATAATAATAAGATGCAGTAATTGCATACATAGTGCTCCTAAAAAAAGTCAATTGTACAAACAATCTAACTTAATATGATATTGATAGATTATCAAAAACGTTCATGAAGACAAAAGAGGAGAAAATGTCGACGTTACTGTTGAAAAAATCAGGAGCTTGACGTTAATATTTCCACTATACACTATACTGCGAACCGATTTATTAGTCTGAATGGGAATCTCGAATGTATAATGGCGGATTGTCCACTTGCTTAATTAGTGTTGTTAACACAATTTTGTGAATTTGGTGAATAAAAAGCCGCACCGAATTAGTGTCATTAACATTAATAACGATGGGCAGTTGTACTGGTCACTTTATTATTATGTTTAATTTACCGGCCAAAAAGATCTATAGTTGGACCTATACTGCATGTCAATTGACTCCCAGTCTATTGCAACTGTTTAAGAATAGAAAAAAGAAACTTCTCCCAACTCAAAGAATCCATCCGGAACATGCTTCCAAAAACAGCGTTTAAACTCGGATTGTATATCCATTTATAAACCTACATATCCTCTCCATTTATGAGCCCATAAACACTCTCGGTGTATGAGCTTATACACCTTTTCCATTTATGAGCCTAAAATACACTCTCCATTTATAGTCCTATATGCCCTCTCGAGTTCTCCCAATATTCACATGTGACTTCCCCTCTTGTCTCTCCGGTACTTGATAAACAATTCAAAAACTGGAGACACAACTAACAATTAAAGAGAAGATTTCGACCCAAGATACTATAAGGAAATAGTAACGGATGTACAAATTAAATAAGTAACAGGAGGGAGGGAAGGTTACTGACATTGTTCACAATAATGTGAGTAAAAACAGTCATTATGAACTCTCTTACCAGTATCAATTTTTTTTCAATAACCAGAAAAAAAGAGAGAAAGATGCGTACCCCATCCACGAGGATCGCTATTGCCATTGTGATAGCCTTTAAATTCAGGATCTGACTCCGTACCCCAATTGCTGTCAACATTAAAAAAAAAAAAACAAAAGCAAAAAGGATTCTTAAAAATTATCAGCGACAACTTATAAAGATAAATTTGACTTTTAAAGTAAGTGAGAAAGAAGAGAATACTATAGAGTGACTACATCACATTATAAAAAATCAAAAAAAAAAAAAAAAGGTAACAGGGGAAGTTACAGAAGATTTTACAGAAGACAATAGAGACTTCCAGAGCACATTCAAAAGGTGATAACCAGAAGGAGAGAGGGAGAGAGGGGGAGCGGGCGAGCGAGAGAGAGGAAGAGGGAGAGAGGGCGAGAAGGGTGAGCAAAGTCTATCAAAAACATTACTTACTGAGTGAGCTCCAACGTCCCTTGTCGAGTAAATGTCCACTTCACTTTCTCCTTCTCATCGGTGGGAATGGACTCTGGGTTCTGTCAAAATACCAGAATATAATTTTCCATGTCAAGGCATAGAAAAAAGAATGTGCACGAACAGTCGAGTGCCCAACACCTAAAAAAAAGGGGTGCCATTCAGTCGCTCTTGATGATAATCAACTCTGCCTTCTCTAAATGCATGACATGAGAGAGAGGCAACGGGAGAGGGAGGGAGAGAGAGAGAGAGAGACTGAGGAGAAAGGGAGAGGGAGAGGGAGAGGGAGAGGGAGAGGGAGAGGGAGGGAGAGGGGGAGAGAGAGAGAGAGAGAGAGAGAGGGGGGGGGGGAGAGAGAGAGAGAGAGAGAGAGAGAGAGAGAGAGAGAGAGAGAGAGAGAGAGAGAGAGAGAGAGAGAGAGAGAGAGGCCAATAACATGAATTCTCCAGAAAGGACAGAATAGAAAATAGAGGTTACAGACAGTTACACATACCTCATAGCCCATGAAGTACAAAGAAAACTTGCCTTCTGGATAGTCAAAACGCTTCAGCAGCCTGAGCCCCTCTCCCAACAGCGAGGTCAACGTTTTAATGGCTGATAAAAGCAAACATAGATACTACAAATGAGAAAACTCCAAAACAGATGTACTAAAAAAATTATGTACGATCAAAATTGGTGTACGAAATTCATGTACGGACAAAATTGCATGCAACTTACACCATTAGTGGCAGCTGAAGCATTTCCAAAATTTTAAGTACATCAAGCACACTCCAAACAACCAACAACCACCTTTGAGTTCATGAATACCACGAATAAATTATTGCCTAAAAAGAGTTTTGAAATGCAGCTGAATTCAACTGAATGAATGATGTTTTAATTACTGAGGCCTTCTCCATTTTCAAAGTAGTAAACTTCCTAAATTAACGCATCATTGAACAAAATGTAGGTTCATATGCAGGACCACGTAAGCTCTTATGCCTCATTTTCCCTTACCTCATACCCAATACCTTTGAGTAGAATTCAAGACTTGGTTTTGGGTCCTTGATCCGATACATCTGCAATGTGTAAAACACAGCCAAACATTTTTCTCTCTATTATCTCTCTTTTTCTATTCCTTTTTTATTCCTGGGTTTTATTCATCTCTTTTATATTTCTCTCTCCCTCTCTCGCTATCACTCTCACTCTCTCTCTCTCTATTTACCCTATCTCTTTTATATCTCTCTATACCTTTCTTTTTCTCCTCTCTCTTGCAGTGGAGAAATTCTTGATCGCCAGAAACAGCCAAAACTCTCCAAGATTGTCACAAAAGCTCTTTGCTTGAGTCTTGAGGTGCGAAGTTACCAACAAATCTGCTTATACTGCTTACACTGAGAGGAAAAAAGGCATACCGTTTGCTGCATTATGTATCCTTTAGTTGCCTCATCAATGGTCTCAGTTAGGCCCGGATTGTTTTCAGCAGATTCTTTCGCAACATTTGCCATTGTAGCTGTGGTCCGGAACAACCTTTTAGACTGCAATGCAATAAAGTAAAAAAAGCAAATGATAATTCTTGTTCAACATTGAGATGAAGATACAGCGACAAAGAAATGTGGTGTCTAGCAGCACAGAAATGTAAAAACGCGAGACCAAAAATTTATTCTCACTCGTTACATAACAGCAATTGAAATATGGAATGCCTCACAAATGAAGTGCCGACACGTGCCCGTCTCTTTTTGCAGCAGCTCTTGATATGTCGATAAAGCCTTTGAATGTTTGTTTGCATTTTACATGTCCACTTATCACATAGCTATGGAATCCCCTCACCAATGAAGTGCAGACTCGTGGTCGACTCCTTTTGCAGAAGCTTTCTATTGTCCATTCATGACATGAAAGCTATGGAATGCCTCACCAATGAATTGTTGACACAAGCCCATCGTTTTGAAGCAGCCTTTTATAAGTTCACTCATTACATAACAGCTATGGAATGCCTTACCAATGAAGTGCGGAATCCAAACTCCGACAGAACAACTGATTGCGGCAGTGCTACTTTCCATCTTGTCAAGCACAAAGGCAGTAACATAGGAGACTGAAAGGAAACTTTGCTAAGCATACTTATTCCAGAGATAGCCATGTTTCAAGATGAGATAAAGGCTAAAATCAACTTGAGAAGTGGAATAAGACTAGCCTGAAGAATAAATAGATGAGCGGAGTTCAAATCAAGTTTCTGGAGAAAAGAGGATTTAAATGGGCAGGTTCACGTACCTTGAAGAGATTCTACGGAAGAGAGGATAACGAGCAGGATTTTGAATTTACGAATCAGGCATACACAGGTTAATTGATTATGGCAAACGCGACCTGATCGTGAGAGAGAAAGAAAAAGAAAGTAATATTATTGCTAATGGCTTCATTCGAAACCGCCCATGTTCGAAACAAACCATGCATTAGAACGAATCACAAAAATATATTGAGTCCATTTCATTTACACGTGGGCATTTGAACTTTTGAAGCTGTTCGCTGCTCACAGAGACACTGTACAAGTTTTGAGTTGATTGATTTTTATTAGTGTCTTTACAAGTTTACAACCAAAGCTATCCTGTCCTTTACGGAGAGAAAGAAACTTCCTTTACGAACTGTTGATCTTCTTGTCGTAACTACCTGATGGCCTTGACTTTGGTTTCCTCCCCTTTGCGAAGTACACATGGAGCCATACATTGCTCACTAAACACTTCTGGAAGCAAAATATCTTCATCTTCATCTTCAAGACCTGTTTCTTCATCTCAAGTTAAGGTGTCTCTTCATAACTCCTCCAAGCACCAAGAATCATTGAACGAATCTCAGCCGTTGGATCGAAGATCTGCTGTTTTTGGCCTACTTGCAGCATCCTTCTCTTCATTGGTTGTATTTCCCAACGAGTTTGGAAGCATCAGTGAAGCGAGTGAAGAGCCTGAGAATGCTCTTATAAAAAGTGAGTACTGTTTTTTTATTTAAATTTTCTTTTTTTCTTTACCTGTCGCTGAGTGCCGTTTTAATCAAACACAGATTCCGAAGAATCTTCAGGCAATTGCATACATATGTTATCTTTAACATTCTGTCATTATTTGAACCTACACAGATTTTTATGGAAGCTGTGATTCAAGATAACTAGAAATACTAAGCAGGACTACTTTGTATTGTCCTTATTTTTTCAGTTGACCTTTCTAGCCATAATGTTCTTTAAAAAGCAAGAATAACTGATAACTAAACTCGATGTCCTTGTATAACAAGTTGGCTTATAATAGTTGACTTATGTTTTATTAGTTTTACGGTTGCAGGTTTCTTGAATAGGGCTGGCTTTTATGTTTGCTAGTAATAAATCAAATTGTATTATTTTGACTTGCAGAGCTGTTGGAGCAATCAAAAGCCAACAAGGAGAAAAATGATCAACAGGTACTTAGATTCGTTGTGTCTTGGTAGTAAATATGATTCTAGTCTCTTGCTACCAAAAATGTTACCGGTTGAATGAAATAGGTCCCAAAAAGTGTATGTTCATACATTATAGAAAATATGCTTTACAATGTGTATAATGTGTATGCATTACATTGCATAAACATAACATTATTATACTGTAATGTACGATATGCATTATATATAATGTATGAACATACACTTTTACATACATTTACATACATTGCATATGCATTACATTATTATACTGCAATGTGCTATATGCCTTATATATAATGTATGAACATACACATTTTTATACATTACATTATATATATATATATATATATATTATATATATATATATATATATATATGTGTATATATGTGTGTGTGTGTGTGTGTATTGCTGTAAAATTGAAAAGTCGCACATGGTTGTTTTTTGGTATCTGTAATGACCTTCAATACCAACCTCTAAAAATTGGAATTTAAAAAACATGTGCTTTCTCGCAAGTTCATTGGTCGAGGGCAAGCTATGTATGCGAGAAAAAAACATTTTTATGCAAACTGACTATCAGAAAATAATCCTTCTTCCTTATCATGTAGAGGATCGAGGATTTCAACAGGAAAAACTACGGAGATTACTTTAGATTCCTTGAGGTATGCTTAATAACATTCCCTATTTCTTCCCTATTTAATAACAATAATGTTAATTTAAAAATTAGTAATGTTAATTGAAAAATAATATGTGAATTTAATAATAATCTATCCGGAGTGGGGATGGGGGAGGAGAGAGAGGAAGAGAGTCAGAGAGGGGGAAGGAAGGGAAAGAGGAGGGAGGGAGAAAGAGAGAAGGGAGAGAGGAGAAAGAGGGCAATCAATCAAAGATCAATTGCATGGGCTTAAATAAAAAAAGCTCGAACATCGGCACATCAAATAAAAAGGCAAAATAAAAGTGAAAATGTCACACAAAAAAGAATCAAACAAAAAAGAACTGAAAAAACTGCAAAAACTAAGTGAGTTACTCGATGTCCATCCTTTGTTTTCGTCCATTTCCACATAAAAGTCCATGCAAGACATGTTTTTTGGCCTTTTCTTCGTTTTTCAACTATTCATTTTATTATTATTTCTCTTCCTAAAACCACAAATCTCCCTGGATTTTCTGACAACAACATCCTTTCTTTTTGTCGTTTCTCCGTGTTCTCATTGTTTTCCTCTATTTTTTTCCCTCCCTAAAGGTAACCATTAGATGCTAATGAAGGTAGACAGTGAATCCCTATTAGCGTTAATAACATTATATCAGTGGCCCTGAATTTGCCCCTTGAACCTAAAATATTATTGATAACACTAATTGTTTTTTTTCTCAACTCTAATTCCGTAAATGGTTCAAAAGCAGCTATGTCATTCGAGACTGAATTAGAATTAATAACTCTTATATAAACCCCGCACTGATAATTTCTTAACTCTAATAACACATATGAAATCGACTTTAATTATATCTTTACTCTTATAGAGGTGTCTGAAATTGAAATTAATATTGTGGATGAAAGCTTTAGAAGCTTACCTTTGCTGTTTTTTTTTCTTTTAGAAAGCAGGAGGAATAAGTACACTGCTCATCGCTATTGGTGTCAATAACACTTTTTCGCTCTCGACTTTTTCCGGCCGAAAATCATAAAATAGTGTTATTAACACTATTTATGGGAGTGGAAAACAATCGGCCAGGTGTCCTGACAGTACATTAGTATCATGCATTCTTATCATTTTGATTCCCATTTACACTTCTAATTCCTTTACACTAATAGCGATGCGCAGTGTATACTGTGAATCGCTATTAGTGTTAATTACACTAATTTCGGCCCGTGGTTTTTTGCCCTCTAAACACAAAATAGTGTTATTAATACTAATTGTTTTTTTCTTAACGCGGAATCTTTTTGCGGTTCACAATCGTCAACGTCGTTCGGACTGGAAACAGAATAATAAACACTAAAACAATCCTCATACTGATTATTTTATAACAAAAGCAATTCACGGTGTATTAGTGTTAAAATAGTCTTGAGCTTGTCCGAGAAAGGACAACATTTTTGGACCCTAGTAGCAATTCTTGGTCATGAACACAAATTTCTTGTTCATTTCTCTAAAACAAACTTAGTTCTTAGTAACTTTCTCCTATCAAGATCCCATATTTATTCTCACGTCTCTCACAGAAGAATGACTAACTTTTGTCTCTCAAAACTCCCAACTGTCCTTATTTGATTGCTTAAGAAATTTTTTTGGGTAAAACTTTCTAATTTTTTTGAGTAAAACTTTCTAATTCTTGTCACGAATAAGCAATGTTACATGAGGAAGTTTTTGTAAGGTTTACTGTACTATTTTACTTTTGTGGTTTTACTGAAAATGGAGATGTATATTTTCCATGAAAAGGATAAGGATATTTTAAATTTGTGTACAAAGTCACTTCCTCTAGTAGTGTTTACGACAGGGAAAAGAGAGGCAAGGAGTAAGTGTGAGAGATGCTAAGTGGAGAGGAGAGGGAGGAGAGGGAGATGAGAAGGAGAGGAGAGGGGGGAGGATAGGTGAGGTGAGGTGGGAGAGTCGGTGAGGGAGATAGTAAGGAGAGGGTGGAGGAGAGGGGAGAAAGAGTGGGGGGGGACGAGGGGGAGGGTGGAGAGAGGGGGAGTGGGAGGGAGAGGTTTTTCATAAACGAAACGCAATGGCATATGAGAACAGTATATGTATTTTTGAGTCTCCATTAGATAGGTAATTTATTAGGGCCATAGTTTAGATGATGACTGATTTGATTTGGATGTTGGTATAGGTTCATATTTGTTTTGTCACAATAACAAATACTATGATTATTTATAAATCAGGGCTCTAAAAGGAAAAGTGTTATGGTTTAGAATTTGTTGTCCCAATAACAATTACTATTATTGTTTTTCAATCAGGGCTCTATAAGGAAAAGTGACCCAAGTCCGGCCGAAAAGGAGATTCTGGAGTGGCTTGAGAAAAACAAACGAGTATAATTTATTTTTTTTCAAATTTATCGAGGCCTCGACGGGAAAATTTCGTCTTAAAGTTAATATTGTGAGAGGTTTTTGCAATTGTTATAAGTCAATATTTTTGAGAGGTTTTTAAGATTTTGATAAGTTAAGATTTTGAGAGGTTATTTATACGCTTAAGCCCTCATCTATTTATGTTTGAAAGAGGGAAAGAGGGAAAGAGGGAAAGAGGGAAAGAGGGAGAGAGGGAGAGAGGGAAAGAGGGAGGGAGAGAGGGAAAGAGGGAAAGAGGGAGAGAGGGAATGAGGGAGAGGGAAGGAGGGAGAGAGGGA
>JBBHKE010001958.1:0-18999 GCA_037447655.1 Zygnema cylindricum
TTGATAACACGACATTTTGGCGTGACGTCGATTTTGTCTGGACTTTTATCATACCACTACAACCACGTGAAATACAACAAATAGGATTGTACCACGTGTCTCTTTCCTTTGTCACCAAAGACGCCAATCCTAACTCAAAACCCTCAACGGCTCAAGATCTTACACAAAAAGTATCGACGGTCAATTCTCGTTGTCACCAGAGACGAAGGCGACTACAATGCTTTTCCCTTTTAAAAGAAGGGCAAAGCAAAAAGCGAAATTATTACTATGACTGCTTTAGGGTGAACTTCCATTAGAGGAAAACACGCCGTATGATTTCGTACATATTCGTACCATTTTTTTTTTGTCAGACGAAACATGACGAAATGTGTCTACTATATGGCTCCAATTTTATAGGCGTAAATATCGACCGTTGGATTTTTCACTTTTTTGGATTCGCGAAGCAATCACGCGCATCGTCCAGTTTGAAGTGACTCTCCTCCTCGAGGAGAGTTTCTTCACACTGGTCGCGTACCATTGGTACACGTGAAAATTAAAAATACAATCCACACCACGAACAGGCAATGTGAATCGAACTCGTGTGCCTTCCACCACGGCGTATGAAGGTCGACCGAAATATCTTCGCACGCTCCTTCTGACATCCGCTGACCTTAAAAGTTTGCGGCGCCTTTTTGACATTCTGTTTCGAAATTTTGATTTTCAATATCAAAATTAAGATCTGGTCGCAAAATTTTCGTACGAATCTTTAACTACCTCCACCCGTACAAATGTTACTTACAGATTTTTAGCTTGAAGAATATTTCTAGTTTTTAAGAATCTGAAAACTAACCTATGTGGCGCCAATCATAATTGAGAAACGATGTCTACTGGCACGACATAATGGAAGGCCGTGCCAGTAAACACTAGAAATAGACGTATCCGCATGTTTACTGAGACCGCCTAATGGGACCGCCTAATGGATAACAGGCCTTAGGGTACGTCCCCATGTAAGCGATACTTTGAAAAAGTATTTTGGACTGTAGTGAAGTGTTCCGTACTACTTTGAAAAGCGTCCCTATGTGCAAAAATGAAATCGGAACTTTGGAATGTGACGGTTGTAGACGTAGGTACAACTTGTGACGGTTGACGACGACTACAAAATTGGTGACGCCAACAAAAACAGCGACAGTCGTAGACGTCTAGATTTTTGTAATTTTGTGACTTGTAACATTGTGACGTCACGCTCACTTGTGAGGTCACAGATTCAAGAACTTTTGGCCATGGATACCCGGTTTCGTTTTCTCTACTTTTTTTGCTCTACTTGCCATAAAAATATACACAAAGGTACTCAAAAGATTAATTTTTTCAAATATCTTTCATTTCATACCAGTTTCGTCGTGCCTCATTCTAAAAAGTGTGAGATAAAAGTGATAGTGTGAGAGGGAGAGGGGAGAGGCGACGACTATGCAAAATTCTACCGAGGACCCAAGAATGAAATTGGAGGTCCGAGACCCATGCAGATTTTTTTCCGTACATCCTCGTATTTTCTGTACATGCACATGACGGGCAGGAAGGAAAATAGCGAGTACTCTCCCTCGTCCTAAAGTTTACCACTCGTGTGGTACGTGCGTGGGTCATTTTTCATTCGTTGTTTGGGCGCTACTTTCCCTGAAATCAGGTCGCGAGGTGATTTTTGATGAAGTTTTTTGACGGGCTGGATTCTCTTGCCCGGTGGTCGAAAAAAGGAAAATGCCAAAAAACCTTCACATGACGACAAACATGAAGTACATTCAAAGTATCGACTTGAAGTTTTCTGTACTTTTAAAGAATTGATATTTCTGTACGGCTAAAGTTTATCTCGTACGGAACTGCGATTTGGGTGAAAACGATAGATTAAAGTCGATACTTTAGTACATGGGGACGCACCCTTAGAGTTGAAAAATAGTTACAATGAGGATTGTTTTAGAGTTAATAATCATATTTTCGGTCCTAAAAAATAAATTAGTTAATTAATAACGTTTTTTTGTGCTTAGGGTGATGTTCCATCAGACGAAAAGTGAGAATGTTTACAGAAATCCGGACCTCTTCGTACTACGCCGTACTTATTATTTTGTTTTTATCTGCGAACAACATTACAGAGAATCTTGCCAATATTCTCCAAAGGTCTAGTAGGTAGTGTTGGGTATCGAGGACCCTTTGCCGATATTCGATATATATCGAATTTCATGTACCCGATAATCGATATATCGCTTCGATATATCGAAAACCAAATTATCGCGACGCTCTGTGGGGGGGGGGGGGGGGGGGGGGGGGGGGGGGGGGGTAAATACTTGTACGATTTTCCGTACGATGACTGTACGGACACCCATTTTTTTGCGATATATATCGCGATAATTTATGTTGGTCCCGGTACGATATATCGAGGAATCTGCTCGATCGATATTCGATATATCGAATATCGCAATTATCGCGATATGAATTTACCCGATACCCAACACTACTTGTAGGTTACAATGACCGTTGGATGCTTTTTCGCGAAGTATTCTCTTCCAAATTTTCTGTAAATGGTGATGTACCTCGCGGAGGTACATCACCATTTACAGAAAAAATTGAGCGACGACACGTTGGACCATGAATACACGTGTCAAGACGGCAACCAACGAAAATAAAAAAAATTCGCACACGATATATACATTCAAAAATCCAACCGAAATCACAAAAGTAATTCGTAACGAACTTTCGTCGCGCTATTTTTGTTACCAGCCATTCGTCACACTATTTGTGTAAGCTCTCATTCGTCACGCGAAAAAGCAGAAACCCTAAAAAAATGAGCTGGCATTTGACAAGCATTTGCAAAGAGTACAAAATTTGTGTGGTACGATGCCCTGGTCCGCACGTGCATGGTATGCAAATGACGATTTCGAGTTGAAGCTGGTCGGTGTAAAAAATGTTTGACGATTTTCAATATACGATCTTATCTTACGTGGTACCATTCATTCCCGAGCACGTGGATTACAGACTCTGCGCGAAAGAACATCGTTCCAAATGTAGCATCCTGTAATGTTCGCCGTACAATTAGAGGAAATCTTGATGGAACGCCACCCTTAGGGCGTGTCCCCATGTAACCGATATTTTGAAACGTTATTTTGGATTTTAGCGCTGATTTTACGGTGTACTTTTCAAAGTGTTCCTATGTCATTCATTACTTGCGCTTTCATTACTTCAAATTTGTGACAGTCGTAGAGGTCTACAAAATGTGCGATAGACTACGAAATGAAATGTAGACTACTGCGAAACTTCCTAAAATAAGTGACGTCTACAAAAACGGCGACGGTTGTAGACGTCGAGGTTTTTCTGACATCGTAAATGTTTAGGGTTTTGACATTGCGAAGTCACGCCACGCTGTGACGTCATTAGTACGTAAAATTTCCGCCATGGCTTCCGATTTCTTTTATTTATCTTTTATCATTCGATATGCCGTCAAACTACGACCAAAGATATTCAAAAAAAAGATAAAAAATATATCTTTCATTTGAAACAATCATTGCCGCATTTCATTTAGGGGAGAGAGACATTAGAGCGATCAAGTGAGAAAGAGGAAGAGAGACGAGGACGACGTAAACTTTTGCAAAGGACCCATGAAGGAAAGTGGAGGTCCGAGACCCCTGCAAGTTTTTTCCGTACATATTTGTCATTTTCTTATGTGAATGCTCGTGACGAGCAGTGAAAAAAATAGCGTGTACTTTCCTTCGTGCAAAAAAAATTGAAAACTTTTCACACGTGCAACCCAGGCGTTCTATTCGTCAATAGGGTAGTATTTTGATTAAAAGCAGGTCGCAATTTGATTTCAGTGCAAGTGTCAAGATGACGTGGAAGTGGGTCGCGATGATAATACTGCCAAATCGCCGTACCTTTCAAGTTCCAAGATGACGCAAACTGTATTTGAGTTTTTGCCCATTTTTCGTACGGCGTAATTTTTTCAAGTAGGGAGTCCCATTTTCTGTGTAAACGACGGGAAAAAACCCTTACTTGAACACATGGGGACACGCCCTTAGAGGGTAACAAAAAACATGGACATAATTAGTGTTATTAATAGTAATAGCAATTCGCTGTGGTGACACGTCATGTCGAACAAAAAACGGATATTATAATTACTTAATTACTGCAGTACACTGACTATCGCTCCTAGTGTTGATAAAACCAATTCGGTCGCGACTTTTTTTGGCCGAATTCCATAAAATAGTGTTAGCGATACTGTTTAAAAAAGTGGACTAGAATCCGCCACGTATACCTACACTAAATTAGTATTATATATTCTAATTTCGCATTAAAAGTACGAAATCTTTAACCCTAACACCGATGGGCGGTGTACAGTATACCGCCAATCGCTATTAGAGTCAAGGATTAAATAGCGTCAAAAAACAATTAGCGTTATTGATTCTAATTTAGTACCTGAGACGTGGCAAATTATGGTCCACGTACTTAAATAGCGTTATTAATTGTATTTCAGGTTTTTTTTTTTGAAAAAAGGGCACCGAATTGGCGTTATACACTCTAATAGCGATTGGCGGTGTACTGTACTGTACCGTACACCATGTATCGCTATTAGTGTTGATGTTGTTTTTGCCACTTAAAACCTCTATGTTTAAAACATCTTTTCTCCGTACACACTTGTCGGATTGTGGATCTGAGGGTTGCGATTGAAAGGTAGGGTTCTCAGCTTCCGATTGGCTGTCTCAAACTGAAAATCGGACAGTTGTGTACGGAGAAAAGATGTCTTCAGTGGCGAAACAATTGTCCACACTAATAACGGTAAACGGTGTACTCTCGCGTATCTCGGTTTTACATAACTGTACGGCGATTTTAAACGGATGACGGTTTCCCGTACATTCTGTTCTCTAACACGGAGCGAAGAAGAAAAAAAAATCAGAAAAATGGCATAGAAGACGGCGTGTATTTGACGGCCGTCGAAACCTAACTGACTGGCTGGCAATCTGCATTCGTTACACGCCGTCAAAATTTGACCTACCATTGCGTGACGGCCTGTCTATAATAGGGCTGTTGACACTTTCACAGCCCGTCAGGGGTTTCCGTACAATCTGAAACCGTACTAATTCGTACTAAGTACGAAATCGTACGGAAATTTGAGCCAAAAGTCGAGTCGGTGCGTCCTCCCGCCAGATTTTGCTGTTTCCGCTGCCTTTCTTTTTTCCTTTAATTTTTTCTTTTCTCTTACTCTATTCGACTTATTTTGTTTTTTTTGTTTTTTTTTGTTTTTTTTTGCGCTTTGTTTTGCGCTCGTCTGCCGCGTCTCCTGCTGACGTCATCCTCTGACGTCAGCAAGGATCGGCCGGCGGAGGGGATGGAGGGGGAGAGTCGTTCCAGGAGGCCGAGCGAGAGAGGGGGTAGGTTTATGTATTTATTTATTTATTATTTTTTTTTTATATTTTTTATATTTATTTATTTATCGAGTGAACTTTTTTTAACGGATAAATCACGGATTTTATCTGATTTTTTTTTTCTTTTCGCGACTGGATTCTTTCGAGACCAGGCTTAAATAAAACAGAATGGACCTACTCGCCGGGCACGCTGCAGAGGAGAGGAGAGGGGGGGAGGGAGGGGGCTTAGTAATAAGATGCTGTCTTCAAAAACATCTTAGATGATTCTCCCTCTTTTTTTTCTATCTCTCTATTTTTTTGGAGAAGGAGAAAGGAGAGGATGGCAATAACTGACGGGCTTCCTCCCTTTCCCCCTCCCCCCTCTCTCTCTTTCCCCTCCCCTTTCCTTTGTTTGAGAAAGATGCCTATTTCTTTGTGATGGAACACAAAACAGGAGAGATCAATTAGATTTCACCTGTGCTTTTCCCTCTCTCTCTCCCAAAGAAATTAATTAGTGGTCTGATTTTTTCATTTGATTGGTTCAAAATGGCTGGGATCACATTTTTCCAACAGTTAATATTGATATTATTTAAAGATGATGATGAGTGTTTGTTAAGATGAGCCTTAATATATTTTCTTGAGCCCTCTCACCCTGATGACATGACGCCTCTTTTTGTAGTTTTTTGTCTTTTCCTAATGTATATTTTTTTCGGAGGAGTTTTTTGGGCCTGTCTCGAGGTCGCCGAAACCATCCGGAAACACAAATTTCGAGGTAATTCTTGAGGTTTTTTAGGGTTTTCTAGGGTTTTCTAGGGTTTTCTAGGGTTTTTTAGGGTTTCTGGGGGTTGGTCAAGGTTTTTTTTTGAGGGAGGTTAGGGTTTTTTAGGGTTTTTAGTTTGGGCTTTTTGAATGGTTTTTAGGGTTTTTTGGGGCTGTTTGGAGGCGGCTGAATCTACACCCCCTCCCTCCACCCCTCCCTCCTTCCCTCTGCCCCACACTCGCCCTCTCCCTCTCCCCCTCTCCCACCTCCCCTCTCCCCCCTCCCCCTCCCCTCTCCCCCTTCCCCTTTCTCCCTTCCCCCTAAATTCAGGTTTTGAAAATGAAACCCCCTCAAGGATTTCATATATTTATTTATTTATTGAACATACTATACATATTATACATACTATATACATATTATTCATAGTATACATATTATTCATAGTATACATATTATACATAGTATACATATTATACATAGTATACATATTATACATACTATATACATATTATACATATTACACATATTAGAAGTGAACCAAAAGGAAAGAAATATGGAAAGACGGGAAAGATGAGAGATTCTCAAAATTACCATTTTTTTTGACATTAATGCTTTTTTTGTTTTTCCTTTGGGTTTTTTCTGTTTTTTTTTCTTTTCCTTGTTTTTTGTTTGTTTGTTTATTTTTGTCGTTTTTTCTTACAGTTCTTCCAAAAATGTATTACGGAAAGTACGTTTACGGTACATATCCTCCCGTTCCGTTAGGATTATCCTCTTATCCCGTTGGTTTTAACGTTCCATGGAACAGCACTTTATTTAAATAATAAAAAAGAAGAAAAAAAATTTATAATCCCGTTAATACTTTATTTAAGCACTTTATTTAAATACCCCAAAAAAAAAGGGACAACATCGAGAACCGTTTGACTCTCTTTGACTCAGAAAATAATACTATTTTTAACAGCGAAGGTGAGTTTTCAACATTTATCGCTTCTGTTGTTATTGCATAAAAAGTCAACTCTATGTGTCTTTGACTTTTTTTGTACTTTTTAGGGTTTTTTTATTTTGGGGCTTTCTAAAAGAGAAAAAATTTAGTTGTTGTTTGTCTCATCTTTTTCTTTTTTTTATTATTATTGTTATTGCTATTCTTTGGTCATATATAGGCTACTTATTAAAAATTGTTGTAAATAAATAAAATGAGTACATTGGAGTGTACTTGAATTATTTTTATACGGGTTTTCATGGAAATTCTCTTAAATTTTTGTTTTATATTCATGTTTTTTATATTTATGTTTTTATGTGTTGGAATACTTATGGGAGATTATACTTTTTTAGGTTGTTTAATATTTGGTAAAAGTTTCTTATTCAAGTTTTTTTTTTGGAAGCTAAAATAGTACTTTTTTGGAGTCTTTATTAATGTTAATAATGCGAATTCCGGTTATTTTGTTTCTTTCGAATACAAAATAGTGTTGATACTAATTGTTATTTTATTTTTTGTTTCTTATCGCTAATTGAATAAGAATTAATAAAATTAAATATATACTCCAAATCTATTTAATCTATTAACGATTAACTAAACAACAAAATTGATGTGATGATTCGTCGAAAAAAAAATGGGGAAATTATTGGAAGGGAAAAGACATTCGTGTAAGAAGGGACAAAAATGATTAATAAAAATTTAAAGAAAAAAACGATGTCACTGTATATCGACACGAAATAAATGTTAAAACTTTATTAAGAAAGGACGATGGTAAAATAGGTATTATAAATGGGAAAATGGGTGTATTTATTGTTTAAATTGCTTTTAATATAGCTCATTATTTTTTTAATCTTGATTTCTTAATCTTATTTTCTTAAGGTGAAGAAATCAACGTGGAAATAAGACAATAAGAATGAAAAATTATGGATTATCATAAGACTTCATTTTCGTCTGTCTAAAAAAAAAAATGAAAATAAAAATGACGAAAAAAAATATGATGTCATGTGAAGGTTTTTTGATGGGAATAGTTTTCTTTTGGGAAAGGCACACATAAAAGGTAATAAGAAATAACTTCTAGAGTTTATTAAAAATTCTCCAAAGAACCGACCTTCTAAAATAATTTAAAAAATAAAAAATAACCTAAAATTAAAGTGGGAGACTTTTAACTCTAAAAAGACAAAAACATTTGAACCTTTTTGTTTTACTGAAAACTAGAAACAAAGTTTTTTTTCAACATACAAGAAATTGATGATTTCTTTAAAAAATATTTTTCAAGAAACCGAAAAACCCTCAAGCAAATCGGGGGCTTATGGTTTATGATTCCCTCATCCCTGTAGTTCTATAGACTTGGGTACAAGATATCCCCTTCCCCCACTCCCCCTCTCCCCCTCTCCCCCTCTCCCCCTCTCCCCCTCTCCCCCTCTCCCCCTTATCTGAAATATCAAAACTTTGCAAAAAAACATGATTTTTTTTTTATTATTATTTTTTAAACCTCTTATTTATAATTTATTACAGCTTTTTTTTTAGTCCCTTAGAAAATAGTATTGACACGGAAATAGTGTTAAATTCTGATACGATAGAAGTACGGAAAAACGGAGACACGAAGCTCAAACAGCAAAAAACGTTGAAACGTGTTTTAACGTCCTTTTCACGTTGAAAGGTTAACCTTTTGAAAAACGCCAAAACCAAAAAAGCACAAAACTGTTGCCAATAACTGAACTGCGCAACACCGCAAACTCCTCCGTCGGACGATTCATGTGAAACTTGTATCGCTGCTAGAGAATGTTTTTTTTTGCCACTTCAACCATCTTTTGTCCGTACACGCTTGTCAGATTGTGGATCTGACGGTTGAGATTGAAATCCAAGATTCCCACCTTCCGATTGGTGGTCTCAGTTGAAAATCGGACACGTGTGTACGGAGAAAAGATGTTTTTGAGTCGCGAAAACTTTATTAACATTAATAGCGATTCACGGTACACCGCGCATCGTTATTAGTGTCAAAGTTTAAATAGTGTGTAAGTAAATATACCGTCATTGACGCTAATTAAGAATTTGAAAATTAAAAAAAAAAAGGTTTATTCTAATTTCAGTGTTAACGCTAATTTGGAACAGCAAAAATGGAAAATTTTCTGTACGATTATATACATTATTATATGTATTCGTACAAAATATAAAAAATCGTACACCGTAGTGAAATTTAAATATCCGTACATGTCAGACTTATTTACATGTCAGACCAATCCCGTTTTTTTAGCGCACGTTCCTATGCGAACGCGTCCGATTTAAGTCATTTTTTGTAAAATTTTCAACTAAAAAGGTACATTTATGTACGGTCTGATATCGACCGTACACCACACTATTTACATATTAATGTACTTTCGTTCTGTACGCTAATTTGTACGGAACCTCAATTAACGTCAAGGAAAAATTAAAATCACGTATACTATTTTTGGAAAAAAAATCAAAATTTTAAGAACCCAAATTAGTGACCGTGACACTAATAACGATGCGCGGTGTAGTACACCGCGAATCGTTATTAGTGTCAAAGTCACTAATTTGGGTTCTTAAAATTTTGATTTTTTTCCTCAAATAGGATACATGATTTTAATTTTTCCTTGACGTTAATTAAGGTACCGTACAAAATAGCGTAAAGAACGAAAATACAATAAGATCTAAATAGTGTGATGTACGGTCGATGTTAGACCGTACATAAATGTACCTTTTCAATTGAAAAATTTACAAAAAATGAATTGAATCAGACGCGCACGCATAGGAACGTGCGCTCAGAAAACTGGATTATTCTGACACGTAAATTAGTATGACATGTACGGATATTTAAATTTCACGACGGCGTACGATTTACAATATTTTGTACGGATACATATATTAATGTATATAATCGTACGACAAATATTCCATTTTTGCTGTTCCCAAATTAGCATTAACGCCGAAATTAGAATACACCTTTTTTTTGAAAATTTTCAAATTCTTAATTAGCATCAATTACGGTAAATTTTCTTCAACGCTATTTAAACTTTGACACTAATAACGATTCGCGGTGTACACCGCCAATCGCTATTAGCGTGTAGGTTTCATTAGCGTATACAAATAATTACCGTGGTGTACGCTATTTAAGAATTTGAAAATTTTGGAAAAAATCATACATTCTAATTGTTTGATTATGGTAATTTGGATCTTTGAAAAAAAAAATGTCGGTCGCAAACATGCTTACACTAATATAAGTTTTCGTACAAAATCTGACAAATCGTACACAAATCGTACATTCACACGGTCGAAACGCGGCTGTCGGACGAATATGTGCGAGCGGGATTTTTTACGACCTGGTTTTTTTTCCCTTTTTAGAACGCACATTCTCATGCGTCCGCGGTTACTAAAACTAATTTATTGTAATTTTTAACTTAAAAAGGTACATTTATGTACGGTCTGACACTGACCGTACACCACTCTATTTAAGAGACAACGTACTGAAAATAACCCTAAATAGAATAAAGAAAAAAATAGAATAAACTACGCTATTTGAGAATAAAACAAAAAAATAGCGGGACGGGATTAGCGTACACAACGCTAATAGCGATTGGCGGTGTAGTGTTTTGGCCGCTTAAACATATTTTCTCCGTACACAATTTTCCGTACATACTTGTCCGTACATACTTCCAATTTTGAAGCTGACCTTTCAGTTGCAACCGTTGGATGCTCAATCTGACACGTGTGTACGGGGGAAAGATATATTTTAAGTGGCGAAAAAAACATCGACACATAGCGATCCACGGTGCAACATTGATCCGTACGCGTGATGGAACATTCCGAAGAAAACGACAAAGAGCTTATGAAAGTACAGTACACCTTGAATCGTTATTCGCGTCAATGTTTTTTTCGCCACGTAAAATATCTTTTCTCCGTACACACTTGTCGGATTGTGGATCTGACGGTTGCGATTGAAAGGTAACATTCTCGACTTCCGATTGACGGTCTCAAATTGAAAATCCGACAAGTGTGAACGGAGAAAAGATGTTTTAAGTGGCGAAAAAAACATTGACACTAATAGCGATTCAAGTTGTACCGTACTTTGGCGCTGACGCGAACTGGACGCCCAACTGCGACACATGCATGCAGAAAATACTGTAGCTGCCACGTCATCATGATTTTTAGAGCGAGATGACGTGGCAAAAAAATGTTAGCGCGTTACCATGCATTAAAGCTTAAAGTTGCCATGTCATCGTGCCACGTGCGAATTCTTAGGAAACGTGTTCGTGACGTGTACAACTTTGCTGACGTGGCATGCAAGGCTTTTTTTTTTGCGCTCTTGTGGAGTTTTTCTTTCTTCAGTGGAGGTACCCGAAAAAAAAAAAAAAAAAAAAAAAAAAAAAGAGAGGCTGCGGACCTGGATTGGCTAAAATAAGAAAAAAAAAAAAAAAAAAAAAAAAAAAAAAAAAAAAAAAAAAAAGCCTTGAAGCTCAAATCTTTTGTTGAAGACAGGACTCTGGAAAAAAAAATAAAATCGGAATATCGAAAAGTGAAATAAATAGAAAGTTTTTTGGTTTTTTTTTAATTTGTTTTAAGTTCTGTTCATCCAACAGAGAAGAATATATTTTTTCTGTTCTTGATTTTCGTTTCTTTTTGTTTCTTTTTTTACACTTTTCAAGAGTGAATTCAGTTTTTCTTTTTTCCTTTCTCTTTCTTCTTTATTTTTGGTTAATAAAAGAGGTAAGAAATAATTCATAACCTTATTTTATATTTTTTTTTTCTTTTTATAATATAAATTCCATTTTCTAAAACAGATTTGTACCATCAATCTATATAACTTTGGATAACCATTTTTTTTTTTCCGAGTTTGGATGTTTATTTTCACAAATTATGACGGATCCAGGATGAGATTTGAAAATTTGGATTTGTTTTTTTTTTCTTTTTGATCTTTTTTTTCTGGACTGAATATTTTGATGATCTGACTGCAGAAACGATTTAATTCGATTTTTTTGATCTTTCTTTTTAATCACTTCAAATCAAACCCCTTTCTCTCCCTCCATCAAAAACCTTTTTAAAAAAAAATCAAAAACCAATTCGAACCAATAACCGAACCAAAACCCAAATACAAACCCAAAGCAAAAAACCAATTGTAATTAAGAATTTTAAGCCAATTTTGACCAATTTCGACCAATTTTGACAAATTTTCCACCAATTTTCGACCAATTTTGTCCAATTTCGACCAATTTCGACTAATTTCTGACCAATTGTTGACCAATTGCTGACCAATTTTCGACCAACTTTTGACCAATTTCTGACCAATTTTTGACCAATTTTTTCCAATTTTGACCAATTTTGATCAATTTGACCAATTTTGATCAATTTCGATCAATTTTGACCAATTTTGTGACCAATTGAACCAATAAACGAACAAAACCCCAAGATGACGTCACACTCGTCCATGGACAAAATGAAGGACGAATTCGGTCCTCAATTCCAATTGGGCCAAAATTGGGAGCAAGCGAGAGAAGCCGAAGAGAAAATTCGAGAGGGAGGGAAGAAGGGAGGAGAGACTCGAAAACAGCAATTGGGCCACGAGGGATACGCGGAGATGGGGCGCAAAGGGGGTAGTGTGAGAGCCGAGGCCGCGAAAGAGAGCGCCATTTTTGCGACTCATCCCGACGGAGCTTTACGAGAGGGTATAAAGGGGCGTCCGATGGACGACCAATATGTGAACCCCTTTGCGATAAATGATGCCACGTCACCCGAGGAGGTGCGACAGCAAATCGAGGAAGTCAAGAAGGTATATGAGTGAGGGGAGGGAGGGAAGGAAGGGGAAGGAGGGACAGAGGGGACGAGGGAGGGAGGGAGGGAGGGAGAGAGAGAGGGAGGGGAGGAGGGAGGGGAGGAGAAGAGGGAGGAAAAGAGTGAGGGGAAATTGAGTGGAAATTTGAGTGAAAGAAGTACCGGAGTGATTTGGGAATTTTACAAGGTGGAAACAGATTGGTTTTTTGATTTTTTGTTAGTGGGGTTAATGTAGTTTCGGGGTTTTTTTTTCTTTTTGTGTTTCGTTTAACGGCGTTGATGGGGTAAGCTTGTAGATTTTTTTGTCTTTTTTGGGTGTGCATATGTCTTTGGGAAAGTTGGTTTGTACAAAAAGTTTAGGTTTCTTTGGGACTAGCTTTGCTCTCGGAAATAGTTTTGCTTTTTGGAAATAGTCTCGTTTTTTGGAACTAGTTTTGCGTTTTTGTCAAAAATAGTGTTTGGAATAAGTAAGAATTCAAAAAAGTGATTGTAAAATAGTGAAGTATTTGCGAAAGAGAATTGTGTGAAAACAGAACCTACATTGAAAGTTTTGTGATAATGTTTTTTCATATTTCTGGATGTAAAAGAAAAGAGTGTTAATACTTTGGAAAAGGTTTAATCAATTGTTTTTTTGCCTAATGTACTCTCTATTTTTTTTTTCATATGATTGAATTTTTAGGAATGTTGACTAGTTATTTCATAAGTGATTGAAATGTGAAATATACGAATGTTTTTTTCTTTTAAATAATTGTTGTTTCAAATAACTTTTAAAATTTTCTTATTAATCTTCATCATGTAATTAGTCTGCAATTTGGTGACCATTTAATTTAACAAAATGTGTTTTTAAACTTTTGAATTATTAACTAGTAGATTTAACTGAAAAAAAATTTATATGTTAAATAATCTCTTTATGTCAATTATAAAAAGGAGTGTTTATAAATGTACTATTAGTGTATACATTCCTCCAAAATGCTGATATGTGTCCGCTGTCTGCATTTCTAGATCGACTCTTGTTCGGCTTTCTTGTTGTAAATAACATAGTTATACCAAGCCAGTACTTATTATACATTAGTAAATAACTTGTTAAAACCAATTCATCAATAATCAGTCTAGTTAAACCAAACCATTATTTAGTTTAACCAATCCATTTCTAATTAGTTTAGCTTAACCAAATAATTATAGTGTCTTTTTCTTTTTTATGTTTTTCCTTGTTGGTTTTAAACATGTGGGAGTTATTTGTTTCCTGTTTTGACTCGTGTCTTTGTTATTTACCTATATTAAGCAATAATATAGGTTTAGAACTCGAATAACGTAAATGGTTTTTCGTGCATCTATTTGTAAACAATAAATATAGGGGATGAGTCTTCGACTAATTCAAATTTGAAGCCACAAGATTCTCAATCTTATCCACAAAGATATGCGTAAGACAGGAAAGATATTCGCGTTTTAATTTAACAATCAGTTAAAAACCCTAAAAAGACAGTTTGAGAAGAGAGTGGACTTGAACTTGTGTCGTAAACACAATTGGTTGAAACATTGTACAAATGCAAAACTTGATGATACGAGAAAAAGGAAAATTTTATTGCTACAAGAGAAGAAAACATAAGGTACAAGAGAGAACATACAAGGTATGAAAAGAGCTTTTTGAACTGAAAAGGAAAAGTAAGGTGTGAAAAAACTATGATTCGAAAAAAATTAAAAAATCTATGTAAAAGTAAAAAGAAAAACTCGCTCATAAATGGTAGCTAAACACAGTTATAAATTCCACTACCACTATAATCTATGGAACAACGACAGGTGACAGGAAGAAATATAGTTAAGACTAGAGTAATAAAGTAACAAATTTGTAAAAGCAAGTAATTCAAAATTGGGATCTCTCAGCAATGTCCAGCTTTCTTGAGTGTTGCACTTAACGATAGACTTGGTATGGGATTTTTGGAAAGGAGAAGAATAACAGGTATTATATTCGTTAGAAGAAGACTTTGATAAAGGTAAGATGTAAATCTTTTTTTGTTGCACTCTTTTTCCACGGTGCCCTCGGTTTCACTCCAAAAGTGTTTCCTAGTTGTGTAAGTTTTCAGCTCTAGTACTTGGTATGCTACACTGCCCATCATTATTAGCGTAGAGTGAAGGATTTATTACTGTTAATGCGAAAGTAGAATATATAATACTAATTTAGTGTGGAGACGTGGCAAATTGTAACCTGTTCCCTTGTAAAGTATTGTTAAACAAAAGTCACTATCGAATTAGTGTGATAATTGTTGTTATAAACTCTATTGACAATGGGCAGTGTAATAGTAACCTAATGAAGGTCACCTTGATCTTAACTTCGCCTTAAACTTTAGTTTTCTCCACTACTTTTTGTTTGTTTGTTTTTTTTTTCTCTTTTCATTTCTCCATACATTATCTACATCCTACGTTTGCCGAAGTAACTAGACACCATCATTCAGTCTATCCACACTTGTCTCCAATTTACAACTTTATAGCTCATCATTATATAACAATTTATTACTAAGATATAAAACATTTTTCGAACATGCATTCTATTCTATCTTTGTACTAAGAGTAGAAATTTTGAACTCATCATTGACATATTGTATTATATTCTGTACGGATTGTTCGTGATCTTCGAAACTCTTGTCGAAAAAAAGTATGGACCAAAAACGAGAAAAAATGAGCTTAAATACCAAGAGGTACTGTTAAAGAACTTGAAAGGCATTTCAAACAATGATGAGTGGGAAAGATATATAGGAGATTGTAGGAGGTTCTGCACACAGAAAGGCAAAAACTTTAAGAAAAGAAATTACTAAAATGAAACGTTTTACTTAGCTTTATGAATTATTTTTATGAATAGAGACGGGCGATTAGCTGCAAGTACACATTGTGTAGGATGATGTCAAAGTACAAAAAGTATCCAGTGCAGGAAATAAAAATGAAACACAAGGTTTAATGCATGAAAACACAAAAGCAAGTGGGAGTCTTTTTAGGTTTTTAAGGTATTTTAGGGTTTTAGGGTTTTTTAGGGTTTTTTAAAAGTAACAATGAACGTCTTCAGTACAAGCCAGCAAAAATAATGGGGATTGCTTACCTTCTTATCCCATTTGGATATTTTCGAGATTTATATGTTTCCCTCGGGCAGATCGCAAACTTTCGCTTTCACTTTCCACCTTTCAAACATGCTCGCTACTTTTGGCTTTTCTTTTATATTCATTTTTGTTTCAGAAACTCCCATTGGTTCCTCATTCATTCGATTAGCCAGAGCTTCACTCATCGCGAATGCTTTCATTTCCGCCTCCTCTCTCTTTCTCTCTGCTTCCCTCACCTTCACCTCGAGCTCTCTCCTTTTCGCAATTTCATTCTCCAGTTGACTTACTGCAATATCACATTTTTCCTTTTCGATAAGAAGCAGTTTTTGGGTATCCGTAGCTTGTTCGTTATTTTCCATCACCTTTTCCTGCAAATATGGGAAACATAGATGGGGAAAAAGTTGTGATTACTTAAGATTTGAAGAATCTTTGGTTGCGATAAAGATTATAATGTTGTAGTAACCTGTAAAAATAAGGTAGAGACCAGATATTCTCACCTTGTCAGATGGAATCTGCTCCTTTGTTACCTCTACTGTCTCTTTCCTCTCCGCTATTATAACTTCTGGTCTGGACTTCATAAAGATTTCCCTTTCAGCTTCAAGCCTCATCACTTGTTCTTCAAGCTCTTCTAATTTCATCAGCAGTTCTGCTTGTATTCCTCCTTCCTTTTCCTCTCCCTTTCTCTCGCTTTCTCCCATGTCCCACTCCTCTTCTCCATTTGTCTGCTTATCTGTTTCCACCACCTCATCTTCAGTCAATGTCTCTTTTACATCCATTATATTTGTCTCATTTTCAGCCAAACCGATCTCTTTCTCTTTCGTCATTCTTTCCTTTCTCTTTTTTTCCTCTCTCGCTTGTCCCTTTTTCTTTTCTTCTGCAAGTTTCGCTTGCATGAAAGTTCGTATTTCTTTTTCTTTATGCAAAGCATTTTCCGTATCTGCAAGTTTTTCATCCCACTCGGAGCACCTCCTTTCCACAATATCTAATTGATGTTGAATTTCAATTAACTTTTTTTCACTTTCCACTTTCATTTCCAGAAAAATCTTTTCACTCTCCGTCTTATCCGTCTCCAATGTCAAAACTTTCCGCTCAACTTCATTTCTCTGCATGTTAAGTTCCACAATAATGTTCTCCATTGATCTCATAGTTTTCGCATTCTCCCTCATTTTTTCTTCATATTCCCCAATCACCTTTTCCAATTCGCAAATTTTTGACTCTAACGCCAATATCTTTATCCCACTTTCGGCCTTCAAAACTTGAAGTTCTTTCACTTTGGCTTCTGCCTCTAACTTTCTTCCCTCCTCCGCCATGGCTGTTATCTCCGCCCTTGCCCTTCTTTTGCTTTCTTCTTTCGCCCTCTCTTCTGCTAACCCCTTCATTCTCTCCGCCTCTTTACGCATCTTCTCCTCCTCTTTCCTTATCCTCTGTTCCTCCTTCGAGAACGCTTCAGATTTCGCCCTTTTTTCACTCTCTTCCTTCACCTTTGTCTCCAAAGAAATCCTCCTCCGTTCCTCATCGACAAATTTCCCTTGAATCTCTTTTCTCAATTTTTCCTCCGCCTTTGTTTTTTTATCGTCCTCTCTCCTCGCCTTTTGTTCTTCCGCAACCACACCCTCCAATTTAATTCGTTTCTCTCTCTCCTCCGCAAGTCTTTTTTCTATCTCTCCATTAAGTTTCCTCTCTTCCAACAGTGCGAACCTCAACTCGTCCGTTTTTGAGCCCTCCCCCAACAAAATCCCCTCAGCTTGTTCCCTTCTCTCTCTCTCCAGTTTCAGCTCCCATTCCACCTCTCTCCTTAACTCTTCTGCTTCTGTAGCCATATGCATTGCATCTCCCATTTGGTTCTCAAGATTCCTTCTTTGAGTTTCCTCAACTTTCCTACGCTTCTCCTCCTCCGTAAATTTTCGCTCAAATTCTGCCCTTTTTTTTTGCTCTGTTAAGAGTTTACTTTCCGCATCTTGTCGCTTTTTTTGCTCCTCTGCTGATTTCGAATGTGCCTCTGATAAAGAAATCTCTAAAGATTCTATCTTTGCTGCGGCTTTTCGAGCCGCAATTTCGTCGTAAGCTCGATTTACGGAAGTTTCTGCTCGTTTCATTGCCGCAACTTGAGAAATTGTTTCTTGTACATTTGCTGCCATCTGAGGCAAAAAACGATGCATAAAATTACGCAAAGAATGCAAGAATTAGACATGACAATACTATGTTATAATTGATATTATACGATAATTATATCCTGACAGTTAGATTATGATTGATATTATAAGATAGTGCATTGACGCAACTCGAGAATTGTTCCCTTTAAATTTCCTGCCAAATGAGCCAAAGGACTGTGCATGTTACGGATAGAACGTAAAATTTAGGCCCAGAGATTGAAATCGACTCACCGAAGGGCTTGTTTTTGCATTGTTTGAATGATGATGAGAAATAATATGAGCTATGTCACTTCGTTTTGCCTTTTCTGCCAACTTAAGAGGCGTACTACCATCCTGCGTAAAAAAAATATTTTGAAGTTAAATTTTGGGTGTTAAGAAAGAAACAGTAGACTTAAAAATGGTTGGTAAACAAATAAATGAAAGCTAAACGTTGTTTCCCACACTGTTCCCAGTGTTAAATTTTTATCCATAAATAGTTGAAATCTCGCAAACATTCTCCAGGTTAGTTATAAAAAAACAAAACGAAAGACATCTGATTTGAATAACAATCAGCAGTCGAGTGATTAAGACCTTCATTGTCACTGAAAGTTTAGCCCATGATTCTTATTGCCCCCTTATCCTCCATAAGGTTTGTATATCTTTCTGGCTTATGCTAAAGTTTCTATTGCAGTACTTGCATAAACAGCAAAAATCACTAAATAAAAATACCTTAGTTTTGGCGGATTTATTAGCTCCTCTTTGAAGAAGTACTTTTGCAATCTCCACTGATCCAAAAGCAGCAGCACAGTGAAGTGGTGTAAAAAATTTCTGCACAAGAAATACTGACAAATAAAACTAAGACGATCAAAGAATTCGACTATTTATGGATAAAAATTTAACACTG
>JBBHKE010001959.1:0-53145 GCA_037447655.1 Zygnema cylindricum
CTTTTTGCTACCGACTCAGGGGAGTCTTGCCTTTACAGGGGTGGAGGTGGTCAGGGTTTTTGTCTGCCAGGGTGGCAGTTATTTTTGCTGGAACACAAAGGGGTCAGGATTATCCTAGAGGCTTCTTAGAAGCTGTCTACTCTGAGGACTTATGGAGGTCTCAGAGTTTCAAAGGTTGAGTCCATCACGACTCAAACCTCCGACCTGCAAAGCGAGGCGTAGCCGTCAGCTCTTACCGCTCTGTCGTGGTAGTCCGTTAGGATACATAGGGTTTGATAGCTATTTACACATTAGCTACATCATTAATCCAATTAACGGAATACCAAATTACGGACATAAGAACTAGTTGGGTTTTAGTGCACACGAAACAAATGTACAGGACATTTGTTATTTTCGACGGCGAATATTAAAAGTCGATTTAGATCCGACGGCCCGTATCATCGCCGGGATCTAGAAATGCCCGTCTTGGCGGTTTTTAGATGTGACATGACCTGTCGCCATGTGGCAAGATATCATTGGGAAGCACGAATCCCAAAGATCATAAGGACAAGTCCGAAGGAGACAGACGTCCCCTCTATAGCCTTGTCGTACACCAGCCGTACAGCGAGTACATCGACCTTAGTACCTTTCTGTACTGAACAGTCTTCTGATTGGTTCGTACATCAGTAGATAGAGGTTGAGAGAGGGATTAAGAACTTAGAGGATTGAGGAGGTAGCCGCCTCTCTCCCAACAAGCTTCTATAAATATTGGCATCTTTGCCACTTGATATTTGATTCCCTGGTTGGGCATTTTCAGTGATTCCTTTTGCTACAACTTAGGGGAGTCCAGACTTAACAAGGGTGTAGTCAGATTGTCTATTTACCTGCTTGGGGAGCAAAGATCTAGTTTGCAAGAGGGCTAGCCAAAAGCTATCTAGAGGCTTCCTGAATTCAGTGATCCAATGGGGGACACAGAATTGCAGGTTATGGGCCCAACCTCTAGAGTGCCCATATTCAACCAATCTGGGTTCATTTACTGGGAAGCCATGATTACATGGGCATTGTGTGAAAAACGATATTGGGATATCATCAGTGGGAAAGTGAAACGTCCATCTCAGGGGACCCCACCAGGGTTTTATGGAGTGAGGTTTTTTTCAGCAGCATCTATTCCAACAGAGGAGACAGATGATGGGGACAGCAGTGTGTCCGAAAAGGAGAAAGGAAAGGAGACACCTCTCACTCCTATTGCCACCGCACCTGGAATGGTGATCGTGAAGACCGAGGAAAACGATATTCAAATGTGGGAGTACACCAACATGAATGCCAGGCATTTTATTTTGAGGCACCTCACTCAAGCTTTAGCGACCTCCCATCTTCACATCTTCAAGGCCGAGGAGTTGTGGATGACTTTCGTGGAAATCTATAGAGGTAGTACCATTCAAGAGCTCCAGCTGGTTCAGCAAAGGTTGGGGAGTTATACTTACAAAGGAGGGAAGACGTTAGATTACTGCAATGATCTCTCTTGCCTGTATATAGAGATGGAGAGCGTCGGTTTAGACACGCACAATGAACAAAAAAGTCAACACTCTTATCATGAAACTGCCGGAGGAGTATGAAAACATAGTGTACCAAGTGCAAGAAATGGATGATAGTTCTTGGAAGTGGAACACCGTGGTCAGAATGATACTCGTACAGGAGAACACCATTGAGATCCTTAGAGGAGGAAAGAGCGTTCAAGCTCTAGCTGTCGGAACAGATCAGTGGAGGAAAGATCCGAAGAAGCCGTACAACAACTTCAAAGGGGACCAATGTGGAGAACCTAGGACTCCAAAGGGTCTTTGCCATTTCTGCAAAAAGTCGGGACACTTCATAGCTGATTCCATCAAGCTGTCGAAGCCGAGGCTCTAAAAAAAGCGTGGAGGGGGTTCTTCCGGACGGAAGAAGAAGGCACTTGTGGTCACACGAGTGAAAGGAGAGACCGAGGAGGACGAGTCTTTTGAGGAGAAGGATGGGGAGCTTCTCCTTGACAAGAATTTAGAGAAGAAGAAGATTCCTCCGAAAAAGAAGTGTGCTCTTGGAGCCATTCGGGAAGCTCTAGAGGAAGGATGGATCATTGATTCAGGTGCATCCATGTATATGTGCCGTGACAAGCACATCTTCACTAAGCTAAAAACAATCCCTACTGTAGAAATAGAGTATGGAGATGGGAGAGTTGTTACCACAGATGTAGTGGGCTCGGTAGATCTGAAAGTTTTAGTAAAAGGTAAGACTTCTATACTCACCTTCTCAGATGTGCTCTACATTCCTCAGCTGAGTAAAAATCTTGTGTCTACTTCAGTATTAGATGACAAGGATTTTGATACCTTCACTAGAAAAGGTGTTTTTACAGCTAAGTACGGAGATGAATTTTACTTCACACCAGATTAAGGTAGCCAAAAAATGTTTAGGCTTAACTAGCGTAATGAAAAGAAGAGTGCTTACTATGGCGGTGTCCCGAGCTTAATGATCTGGTATAAGCGGTTGGGGCATGTGTATTTTAATAGAGTGAGGGAAATGAAAAAACTGGATGTAGTAAAAGGCATTCAGTTGGGGGGTAATGAAATGATGGATGATTGTAGTGGTTGTGCCCAAGGTAAGGCTCACAGACTCCCCTTTCCCAAAACTGCCACGTATAGAGGTGATAAAGTATTAGATCTGGTTCACACAGACATCTGGGGACCAACAAGAGTACCTTCAGTTGGGGGGAAGAGGTATATGCTGACAATTACTGATGTTTGGTTTAGATATTCTAGAGTCTACTTCGTGAAAACAAAGTCTAAACTACCAAAGTACTTCAAATAATACGAAGCCTGGAGTGAAAAGTTGCATGGAACCTCCATTAAAAGAATAAGAAGTGATAATGGGGGAGAGTACACGTCTAACCAGTTTGAAGAATACTTGAGAGATGAGGGAGTTCAGCATCAGAAAACTGTACCGAATAATCCATAACAAAATGGGGTAGCTGAGAGGTTGAACCGGACTTTGGGAGATAGTGTGTGTAGTATGTTGGCAGATTAGAAAATAGGAAGAAAATTTGGGCAGAAGCCATAAACTATGCTAACTATATTATGAATAGAGTACTCACTACAGTCGTCAAATAAATGACACCTTATGGGAGATGGGTTGGAAGGAAACCGAATATCTCTCACTTGAAAGTATTCAGTAGCCAAGTTTATAGTCTTGACACAGATAAGAAAAACAGGAAACTAGACGCTAAAGGAAAACCGGGATACTTTGTGGGATACGATGAGTATGTCAAGGGATATAGAGTCTATGACTTAGCTAAACAAGATATCATTCTGGTAAAGCGCCTAGTTGTCATAGATGAAAGGAAGTCATTGGATCCTTTCAAATACACTAAGAAAATCAGAATCAGTTTTGAGTGAAAGAGTGAGAAGGACACAAGTGAAAACGTGATTGCAGATTCAAAGGAGATGGAAGATGGGGGGGATATACCGGAATCTGCTCATATTTCTGCGCACTCTAAGGAGAGAAAGGAAGAGGAGCCACCACCAAATTTCATGGATAGAGGAGCTGATGAGACAGTGCAGAGGAATCCAAGACTTCCCTCCATTCCAATTTCGAACTTCGAGGGAGGAGGGAGGAGAAGTAAAAGACTACAAGATAAACAGGTTGCTCACAAGGTAACAAAGCTATCTCACCCAAATGAGCCTCCGTCATACTCGGAGGCAATAGACAGTCCTGAGAAAGACTGATGGGTCAGAGCCATAAATGATGAGATGGCTTCCATCATGGAAGCAAATACTTGGGAGCTAGTGAACTGTCCTCCAGACAGAAAACCTATCGTGTGCAATTGGGTATTTAAACTGAAGCTGAACCCAGATTATACCATTGAGAGATATAAGGCTCAGTTAGTAGCAAAGGGGTTCACCCAAAAAGAAGGGATAGATTATGAGGAGACTTTTGCTCCTGTGGTTCGGTTCCCATCTGTAAGGATTCTCCTCATTCTAGCAGCAGCCGAAAACATGGAAATTCACCAGATGGGTATCAATACTGCCTTCCTCAACGGTGAACTAGAGGAAGAAATCTTTATGCGACAGCCAAAGGGTTTTGTAGAGGAGAAGAGAAGAGCAAAGTCTGCAGGCTCAAAAAGTCTTTATATGGACTGAAGTAGGCTCCCCGACAATGGAACAAGAAACTAGATGAGTTTCTCACCGGTCTGGGATATATTAGGATTAGTTTTGACCACTCTATTTATATGTTTAAGGATGAGAACGGTGTGATCTTTATTGCAATTTATGTGGATGATTTGCTGGTGTTAAGTAATTCTATGGAAAAGATCAATAAGCTAAAGAAAGATCTTAGGAGCAGATTTGACATGAAGGATTTAGGGGAGGCTAAATATATTTTGAGAATTCAAATGGGATGATATAGGGGGAAAATGATAATCATACTTACTAAGAAAGAAAATATCGGAAATATGCTTGAGAAATTTCAGATGGAAAAAGTAAAAATTTGTACCACTCCCATGGACTTGAAAAAAGTAAGTGATGGGAGTGTAGAAGGAGGAGTGATGATACTAGATGATTAGATGAGTCCAGAGAGAGTCAATTTATGAAGTCTATTCCGTACAGACAGGTTGTAGGAAGTTTAATCTACTTTATGAATTGTACTAGACCGAACATAGCAAGCAGCAGTTGGAGTCCTCAGTAAAAGTCTTCATGATCCTAGAGAGAGAGATTCGGAGGCAGCCAAGAGGGTTATGAGATACCTGGTGGGAACTAGGGATTTATGGTTGCATTTGGGAGGGGAGCACACTGACATCACAACTTGGAGTGATGCCAGTTATGGAGATGCACCTATGAGAAGATATACTTCTGGGTATGTGTTATATGTGGGGGAGGGTGGTTGCTGTTGGAGTAGCAAGCAACAAAAGGTGGTTGTTCAGCCCACTATAGAGGTTGAGTACATGGCTGCATGTTGTAATTACAGCCAATCCAAAACACCATTTTAAAGCAAAACACGTGGACATAAGACTAAGTTTTGTGAGGGAAAAGGTGGAAAACAAAATTGTGAATTTGGTGTATAGGGGTGATGGGGAAATGGTGGCTGATATGACAAAACCAGTGCCTTCTCCCAAGTTAAAATACTGCGGAGAAAAGTGTGGATTAAAACAGAAACTAAAATTAGACTAGAAAATAAGGGGAGTGTTGAAATCACTAGATTTAGGCAAAGTATTTTTTAGGTGTTAATTAGCTAAAATAGCTAAAAGAAAAGCACAGGCAGTCTACCTCCACCTTCTCTCTCTAGCCTCGATACTTGTTGTAGTCATTGAAATAAAGAGAGGGCGGTGGAGCCATGGCTGCCTTAGCTCCATAGGCAGGACTAAAGAGTGACCTAAGTCACTCTCAACAAAAAGGTTAAGTCCGGCAAGGCTCAAAACCTCCGACCAGCAGAGAGAGGCGTAGCCGTCAGCTCTTACCGGTCTATCGTAGTAGTCCGTTAGGATACATAAGGTTTGATAGCTATTTAAACATTAGCTACATCATTAATCCAATTAACGGAATACCAAATTACGGACATAGGAACTAGTTGGGTTTTAGTGCACACGAAACAAATGTAGCGGACATTATGTTATTACCGACGGCGAACATTAAAAGCCGATTTAGATCCGACGGCCCGCATCATCATCGGGATCCAGAAATGGCCGTCTTGGCGGTTTTCGGATGTGACATGACCTGTCGCCACGTGGCAAAATATCATTGGGAAGCGAGAATCCTGCGGAGCATAAAGACAAGTTTGAAGGAGACAGACGTCCCCTCCATGGCCTTGTCGTACACCAGCCGTACAGAAAGTACATCGGCCTTAGTACCTTTCTGTACTGAACAGTCTTCTGATTGGTTCGTACATCAGTGGATAGGGGTTGAGAGAGGGGTTTTAGAACTTAGAGGATTGAGGAGGTAGCCGCCTCTCTCCCAACAATCTTGTATAAATATTGGCATCTTTGCCACTTGATTATTATTGCCTGGTTGGGCATTTTCAGTGATTCTTTTTGCTATGGACTCAGGGTAGTCCGAACTACACAGGGGTGCAGTCAGATTGTCTATTTACGTGCTTGGGTAGTAGTGTTCCAAATTGCAAGAGGGCAAGCCAAAAGCTACCTAGAGGCTTCATGAATTCAGTGATCCGATGGGGGACACAGAATTGCATTAGCTTCTTTGGACCTGCGAATTCTGTGTGGCAATGGAGCTTGTAGATGTATAGGTTATGGGCCCAACATCTACGGTGCCTATGTTTGATGGAATAGACTTCACTTATAGGGAGTTTATGATAGACGAATTGCTTTTCGAAAAGCACTTATAGGGAATTGTTTCGGGACAAGTGAGGTGTCCACCACCGGGCTTTAGAGGAACTCACTATGGAATATCATCTAGGGCTTTCCAAAAAGACAACTGGAGTAAGAATGCAACGGAAGATGAAGGGAAAATTATTACCATGGAAGGGGGGAAATGCAAAAAGGATAAAGGGACACCGATGGTGAGGGGAGCTAGGCTCTCGGCTACGGTTCCACTAGTGGGGATAATAACTGAACCAAAAACTGAAAAAAATGACAGAAAAATTTGGGAATATAAAAACACTATAGCAAAACATCTTATACTTAGAAATGTGTCTAAGTCCACAGCTATCACTCTTTTAAGTCTAACCAAGTTTTCGGAAATCTGGGAAACACTAATTCATATTTATAAGAGTGAGACTATACAGAGGCATCAGTTAGTAAAATACGAAATGGAGGCCTATGTTTATAAAGGCGGTAGCATAATAGAGTTTTGCAATGATATTGCTGCATTTTATGTTGAGTTAGCTAGTGCGGGATATGTGGAATCTGAGGAGAGAAAGATTAATACACTAATCAGGAAACTCCCTTATGAGTACGAAAAAACATCATTTATCGTATGCAGGAAATGGATGGCTCCTCATGGACTTCGAGCATTACCATGGGGATAATTCTTGTGGGGGAAGGCACTTTAGAGCTTCGTAGGGGAATTAACAGGGTGAATGTATTTACAGCTGGTGGTGACTGGCGGAAGCGTGATGAGAAGAACGGCGGTGACGAGCGGAAGCGTGATGAGAGTAAGAAAGACAAAGGTAGATCATATCGGAACTTCGATAGAAAGAGAGGGAGAGGAAAAAAAAGGGGAGCTTTGAAAAAAAAGGTTTGCTTCGCTTGTAGGAAACCAGGTCACTATATGGACGAGTGTCCTTGTTTCGAAGAACTTAGAAGTTGGTATGTGAATGAGGAGGAAGAAGGGGAAGAGGAGAAAAACAATGATGAAATTTTGGAGCTTCTTCACATCGATAGAATGGAGAAGAGAGAAAAGTACACAAAAATTCCACGAAAGCAACAGTGTTCTTTTGGAGGTATAACGGAAGTAAAGGGAAGGAAGATACTTGACGAAGTTAGAAATAATGAGAACAATTTTGTTTATATGTGGGAAACAGAAAACCGGTCAGATAGGGAGACTTCAATGGATTCCAAGGAAAGGGGAGAAGTAAAACTAGAAGGGGTTTCAAAGGATAGGGGAGAAGAGGAATATTTGATTAAAGGTTTAGGGGAGGAGAAATATATTTTGGGAATAAAAATAGAAAGTGAAAGTGGAAAGAATATCATGGGAGAGAGTGAGGAAAGTTTAGAAAATGGGATAATTATCATGGATAAAAATAAAAGTTCAGAAGATGTAGATTTTAGGAGGAACTTAGTGGGGACTCCTAATTTAAGGGTATTTTTGGGGGGTAATGGTTTTGACATCAATAGTGGGAGTGATGCCATCTATGAAGGTGTGCTTGTAAAAGGGTTACCAACTAGGTCCGTGTTGCAGATTGGGGATAAGACTGGATGTTTGAACTACAAGAGGGAATGTGCATGTTGCTCGAATGAAAAAGAGATGAGGTTGATAAAATCCTTGCTCCATGAGCTCGGATTTTTGAAAAGTGGGATGCTAAATAAAATGTATGATCAGCTAGATGGAATGTTTACTTCACCTCATTTAATGGACCTTACTAAATATGAGGGTGTTGTCTTAAATTTTTATGAAAAGAAAAGGAAAAGGAAAAGGGAAAAGGAATGTTTGTTTATTTGTTTGTAAAAATTGAAAGGAAATAGACTAGAAAATAAAGGGAGTGTTGATATTTGAGTATTTTTTAGGTCTTTATTTAGGATAGAAAAAAGAGCAGAGGCAGTCTGCCTCTGACTCCCTTCTCTAAGCCCCCACACTTGTTGTAGTCACTGAAGGCTGGAGACGGAGCTAGAGCCATGGTTGCCTAAGCTCTCTAGAGAGACAGGAGTAAATAATGGTAGGTTTACTAAAACGGTATTTGACGAACCCATGATTTGATCCTGGCACCTACCATCCGTCAAACAACCCGTAGCCGTTAGCTTTGTCCGTTTAGTCTAAGACTAGTGCTAAGACATGTAAGGTTTGACAGATATTTAAATAGTTACACGTATGGTTTTCCATTTAAGTGGATTACGGTATATAGAGCATAGAAACACTTGTGCTTTAAGTATCGGACGAAACAAATAGTACGTACATTTGTTTCAACGGTCCGCATTAAATGCCGATATAAATCAGATGGCGGTGGTTAATCACCGGCTTCGCAGAAAAGATAATTTGCCGGTTTGCGGACGTCACCACTACGGATGACACGTGGCGACATCGTACGGGTTGCGAAATCTCCGGAACGCAAGATAACAAGTTTGGATATGACATCTGTCACCTGTATGGTCATGTCGTACAGTTGTTGTACAGAAAGTACTCCGGCGCTTGCACTTTTCTGTACGGTACAGTTCTGTGATTGGCACCGTACTTCAGTAGAAGGGGTTTACAAAGGGACTAGGACTTATAATTTTTGGGTAGGTAGCCACCTCTCTCCCAAAGAGCACCGTGTATAAAAGGCTAACTTTGAGCAGCCATAACTATAAACTCAGTTGACCATTTTCAGTGATTCTTTTTGCTGCGGACTCGGGGGAGTCCAGGCTACACATGAGTGTAGTTGGTAAAAGTGTTTTTTTGCCAAGGTGGTTGCATTTCTACGGGAAATTCAGAGTGGGGAATGTTATCAAAAACTCATATTCTAACTTTACATTTTGTGGTGGAACTAAGCACACAGAAAGTCTTATTTCACAGGGGTGAAGTTGTAATGGGGTTTTGATTGTCAAGGGGTCAATCATTTGGGTTTATATAAACTTGGAGTCGGCACTATCTAGATTAGCTTCTTTGGACCTGCGAATTCTGTGTGGCAATGGAGCCAATAGAATTAAAGGTTTGTATCTTTTTGGTACAGTCTTCTCAGACTGTCCTCTGTCCTCTCTGGCTGCTTAGGCAGCCATGGATCTATATCTCTCTCTCCCTTTGGTTATCACCAACTCAAGTATGGAGACCGAGACTGAGGGGTTAGAGCTTAGCTAACACTCTTATTTTATTCCTTTAAAACTTACCTATAAAATACAAATAGTAAAACACCTATTTCAACAATTTTAATATTCAGCGTCGTCGCCTATTCAACGTTTCTTAGACGTTACGTTTAAGTGACGGCTACACGGTAAACAGACACGCAATCTTTTTTGGAAACTTCCAACGTTGAGGCGACAACGCATTGTCGTCGCTTTTTTGATTTCTCCAACATTTTTCGACAGTCCAATGTAGTAGCATTTCGTTTACCACATTCAAGCGACGACACCATGTCGTCGCATGTCCATTGGTTTGAACTCGTAGCAAAAATTGACATGAGAGGCAACATCGCCTTAGTGGACGACGTTGCATAACCACCCAACATAACGACATGAGGTAGGGGGGAAAAAATAGGGCATACACAAACATACAAAATGAGGGAGAAATAATCAAATATATAATACTCAATATGTCAAATAGAATTATAAACAATGGGAGCTAACGACACACAAATTAGGCAACTGGGGTTATCTATATGAAGGTAAGGATGAATGGTAATAACTCTTACTTGTCCCCGTATATGTTGTGGAAACTTTTTGAAAGTCGTCGAGATGAGCTCTTCCTTTCCATTCTCGTGGAAATCAGCGATCATCGGATTGATTACTCGAAGTGGAGTAATCTTCGTTGAAACTTGCTTAATTTTTCAGTTCAACAACGGGACATTCTCGTAATTATCCCACGATTAGTCAACTCCTCCGGTTGTATCGCCTTTGACGAGGGGGTCCACATCGGGTGATCCCATTTTTTCACTCGGTGGGTCAGGTACTTGGTTTTTGTTGTTCTGAGACAAGTGCTGGTACTGAAGATGAAGAAGATGCAGCAGTAGTCATCGTAGAACAAATCAAGAGAGGAAGCTTCCACAAATACCGATGGCTGAACAGAAACTTTGAAAGACTATAACTTTCAAAAATATGCCCCAAACGTCCTGAAAATTTGCCACAATGTAGATAACATACAAAGGAACACACACACAAAATTTCAATCAATTCCGCTCACAAATCTGTGAGATATGTAGAAATGAAATTACATAAAACTGAGTGTACAGTTTTCATATCATTTGTTCCTAAAAATCAAATTCACTAAGTCCTACTTTTATACACCGAAACTACACTAAGCTGTACGGAGGCATTCCAGCCGTACATCTAACATTCTATCACAAATATTTACACCGAAGTTCAGACAACGTAAAGTGATAATGATCTAGTCACGCCTCGTCACTATTTGTTGGCGGCGGGTGTCAGCGGTCCGATTAGAGGATTTGGCACCGTAGAATTGACTTCACGAAGTCCAGTGGTCCTGCCGAATTTCCGTACGTCCACGGAGGACATACTCACGCATTCTCCCAAGTGACGACACGTGTCCCAAGTGTGAATGAACCGTGAACTCCCAACTTCACTGTCACACTAATTTCGGTAAGTACTGAACCGAACTCAACCGAAAATAGCTTAAGTCCTGAACACCTCTCTCTCACAGCTGAGGCATAAAGAGGACTAAAGCTTTCTAAAAACAACAGTTTTCGCTACAATCTATGTCCTCTTCGGCACGAGTTAGCAAAAATCTAGCCGTAGCAATGTTTTTCGCCGCAAAAAGGTGGTAATGTGGGAAGTAATGGGCCACATATTTGCAAAAAAAAGTAAACTTTTTGGCTAAAAAAAGATACAAAGCAAATAATAAAGATGCAAAAGCCAAGGTAAATGGAGAATGTGGAAAGACAATGCCATTCTTGGACTGAACGCCTGATATATATACCAAGTAAAAATAAAGAAGTGGGACAAAAGGAGGGAAACCTTTCCCCAAACTTTTGATGTTCAAAATTTGAATTTTAATCTTTTGTGTGTTGGTGAATTTCCAAATTTTTTAGACGACACAAAGAAAGCGAGGAAGTTTCAAAATTTGCGTTAGTTTTGGGAGAGGGAGTATGCACGTGGTAGACGAAGGACGATTTTCATGAAAGAGTCATGGTAACTGCCTGCTGCTAAATGATTCTACAGATTGTATTTGGATTGGCGCCGGGTATGACAGGCGGTTTGTGTCACGTCGTGCTCGAGCCATAATGTTTGAGTGGATATGAAATTGTCCACGTGTATTATGTTGAAATAAGGTATTTTATATTTTCTCTTGTGGTCGATGAGCTTACTACAGTCCTCATACTTGTCGTAGTCACTAACAACTGGCAGACGGCCATGTTGTCTCACGCAGAGGAGACAAACATAGGGAGTAGGAGAAATAGCCCCTTGCAAAATACGGGGCCAATGATAAGATTTGAGTCTACGACCTCTCAGATAATTGTCGTACAGCGTAGCTGTTCGCCTTATCCGATAAGGTCTTGGTGAATCGGTGCACGTTGTATTTCACATAAAACACAGTGGCATACTCCATTTAACATATTACGATAAAAAGTGAACATAGAAGGTGTAGGACCGCACAAAATAAGGTACTGCACGAAATAAACGAAACAACATCGAATTTCAATGGACAAAATTAAATGTTGTTCGCGATCGACGACTCGCAGAGGAGCCGGAATTACAGAGAATACATTTGGCGGTTTGCAAGCAAATGTCGACGGACAACACATGCCAAGCTAAGATTGGACAGTGGATATTACGGATGGAGCAATTACGGCTCGGGGACGACATGCGTCAGCGGAGCGGCCATGCCGTACTATGGTCATACAAGAAGTACAGCTTACTTGTACCTTCTTGTAGCTTACATTCTTTTGATTACCTAGGGTACACTAGTAGTAGGTTCAGAGAGAGGGATTAGGACTTAGATAAAATGTAGGTAGCCGCCTCTCTCCCATAGTGCATCTGTATTTTTAGGCCACCTTTGGCCAGCCATAACTTAATGCTCCGGTGAGAAATTTCAGTGATTTTTTTTGCTGCGGACTCAGTGGAGTCTAGGCTACACAGGGGTGAAGTTGGTCACACTTTTTGCGTGCCAGGGTGGCACTTATTCATTGCCAAAGTCAAAAGTGCAAATATTATCCTAGAGGTTTGATATAAGCTGGACATTCTGTGGACCAATGGAGGTCACAAAATTTTATAATTCTTGGCGACCAGTCACATTATGCTTGAGACGAGGTGGTTGTTGAGATTGTACACTTTGGACCAATTTAGAATAGATGTTTACTGTAATACATCATAATATTATCGCTAATACACGTCATAAGTCGAAAAGACAAATGAAAGTGCAACATTTTTAGAGTTACAACACATATTAGCATTAATTCACTCTAATAAAACAAATCATCTTGGCATTATTACCGTTAAAAGCCCTTATCAACGTACAGTATCAAGGTACAACTGACAAGCGACCAACTTTTTTGACAACAAGCGTTGCGTAAACGTTACAACCGTAAAAGTTACACATCTTACAACTAGACAAAAAATAAACACTTTACGGAATAACGTTGAGGCTTAACTGCGATAAATTAGTCTGACATATACGTATCAATCTTTTACGTGACGGCGTACGATTTCACAAAAAATGTACGGGTACATATATTAGTGTAAGCATGTTTGCGACCGACATTTATTTTTTTCAAAGACCCAAATTAGCATTAGTAAACAATTAGAATGTATGTTATTTTTCAAAATTTTATAATTCCTAATTAGCGTAAATCACTGTAATTATTCCTATACGTTAAAGAAAACCTGTACGCTAATAGTGATTGGCGGTGTACTGTACTGTAGATATTTCAAGATATCGGTATCGCTCTATCGTGATATGAAATTAGCTGATATACAACACTAGACTGTAATACCTGATACATAACACTACACCGTAATTTTTGTTAAAAGTTTTTTTGCCACTTTGAAACATCTTTTCTTCGTGCACTTCTGCGATTGTCAATCTGATGGATAATCTTAGAAGGCAAAATTATCACCTAATTATTGGCGGTCTCAAGTCGACAATTCGATAAGTGTGCACGAAGAAAATATGTTTTTAGAGACTAAAAAAACATTAGCATTCATAAGTAATAAAGATTAGCGGTGTATTGTACACCGCCAATCGCTATTAGAGTAAATAACGCTAATTCAGTGCTCTTTTAAAAAAAAGAACTTGAAATACAATCCATAATTCTATTTTTTCTTTTACGCCTTTAAGGGTTTTTTTTTAATTAGCGTTAATAATGGAAGTACATTGCAATGTTTATAGTGTGGTGTACGGTCAGTTTTTTCCGTACCAAAATGTATTTTTTGAAATACAAATGTACAAAAAGTCATTTAATGTAATTGCGCACGCATGTGAATGTGCACTGGGAAAAGAGACGCAAACCCGCATATTCAAATTTTGGCGTACGAATTGTCAAATTTTGTACGAATACATATATTGATGTAGACATCAATACGCAGGCATTTATTATTCATAAAAACCCAAATCAGAGTTAATGATTAATTAGTATATATGTTTTTTTTTTTAATTTTTTTCCACTAATTTTTTTTACACTATTTATTCCTTTACTCTTATAGCGATTGGTGTAGTGTAGTCACTACATTATAAAATATTAACTCTCGTTCTGCGGATAAATAGTTCAGCTCGTACCGTTTGTCTAGGTGTAATTGCGTTCGGCTACCCTGCAACTGTACGATTCGTAGTTACTTACTTTAATTCCCTAAGTTACAATTACATGGGGCCGTACCCTTAGCTAAGAGTACATTTGCGCTTAAATTGAGGGAAACGATAAGCGCATGCGTATTTTGTAGTGTTTTGTATCGGTAAAAAAATTATCGCGATAACCTCGATATCGATAGTTATCGGTTATCGAGGGGTCAGAGTTCTCGATATATCGGTCCGACGCCAACAAATTATATATCGACGATAACTTAAAAAGAATATAGTATGCATACAATAGTACTTTATAATATACTATATTATATTATCGAATTTATATAGCGTGGTATGACACGTGTAAGAATTTGTTCCGTGCTCTGTTTAGCTGAAATTTATTACGGATAGCGCGGCACATAAACGTTGACAAATTTAAAATAATAATTTATAGTTCTAAAATTATAGTACCGAAACGAAAAAAATAAATTATTGTAAATTTGTAAAATCAAACTTTTTCGAAAACCAGACGAACAGACGAAGAAAGCAGACGAACAAACCTGTCAGACTGCCGCCATCAACTGCCATTTAAAAATAAAAATAACAGTTAAAAGGACATTCTGGAATGGGTACCCAAGTAAAACCCCCTTAAATTAGAAACAATGAAGGAAATATCACGATTTTTTACCGAAATCGAGGGGAAGGGGGTCCGCGGCGTGTCCGGGGAATAACACGTACAGTTGAGTGTATTGGCCGTACATTAATCTGTACAGTCCGCACAGATATCGGCGATAGTTATCGATATCGGTGTTATCGCCGATAATAACCGATAAATATCGGGTATTTATCGGCAATAACACCGATAACGATATATCGAACCAATATATCGATTATCGGCTACCTGAAAAAAGGCCCATATCGGTTATCGGCAAATCCTTACCGATACACAACACTAGTATTTTGGTTGAGCGCAAGCGCCTACGTGAGCTTGTCCAGAATAGTACAATATTTGTACAGATTTACACAAATTTGAAATTGGTACCGTTGAGTCAGGATTTGACGGTCAATCCATTGACGAGCTTGACTTGCGAAAAAGTGTAACGAACCGGTTAGTACTTTCGTTTTGAGCAGTTAAATTTTCACGCCCTTTGCGGCTAAGTTAAAAGCCAACAAGTGCTAACACTGTGGAGTTCACATCTTTTGTGCACTAAATTTGGTGAGAAAATGGGCTTGCGTGCAAAAATTTATTTACATGCGGTCGTCGCAGTTTTGTTAGCGCAAAAGTTGGCCGGCCGTGTGGATTGCTGATTATTCTTGACGGTCGACGTTCACAAGCGCGGCAAAATTTTAACCGGCTGATTACACTTTCGCAAGTCAAATATCTTCAACAGATTGCGTGTCAAATCCCAACTCAACAGTACCAAATCTGTACAAATGTCTACGTAAATTGCACTAATTGGTACAAGATGGCGTAGACAGATGTACTGAAGTGACGCATGCGCTGATCGTTTCCCTAACTTTACTATTGCTGACCGAAGCACGTAGTTAGGGTACGGCCCCATGTATATGTAACTTAGCGAACCTACATTGTATTTTAGCGCGGTTCCGGCGGACGCGGATTTCAGGTGTCTCTATGTGTTTACTGAGAAATTGGTACGGTCACCTACTTTTGAACTAAACTTTACTCGAAATTGTTACTTAAGTTTGTGAGGATTGTAGACGTCGACAATACTCGTGACGGCTGTCACCTTATACAATCTGTCTTTGCCGCACTATATTTTTTTCGAAACTTTTTGGCTTCGCAAGACACATCGTAATTTTTGAAACGATTCGCGGATTTGGTATGTTGCATGTCTTTGCGTGACATCGTAGACGTTCAGCCTTGCAGCCGTGGCTGTATAACGGTACGTCCCCATGTAAGCGATACTTTGAAAAAATAAATTGGACTGTAGTGGAGTATTCGGTACTACACCGCGCATCGTTATTAGTGTCAAATTTTAAATAGTGTGGAAGTAAATATACCGTCATTGACGCTAATTAAGAATTTATTTATTTATTTTTAAAAGGTGTATTCTAATTTCGGCGTTTATGCTAATTTGGGAACAGCAAAAATGGAATATTCGTTGTACGATTATATACGAGTGGTGTACGGTCATTGTCAGACCGTACATACATGTACCTTTTTAAGTTAAAAAGTACAATAAATTAGTTTTAGTAACCGCGGACGCATGAGAATGTGCGTTCTCAAAAGGAAAAAAAACCAGGTCGTAAAAAATCCCGCTCGCACATATTCGTCCGACAGCCGCGTTTCGACCGTGTGAATGTACGATTTGTGTACGATTTGTCAGATTTTGTACGAAGACTTATATTAGTGTAAGCATGTTTGCGACCGACATTTTTTTTTTCAAAGATCCAAATTACCATAACCAAACAATTAGAATGAATGCTTTTTTCCAAAAATTTCAAATTCTTAAATAGCGTACACCACGGTAATTATTTTTATACGCTAAAAAAACTTACACGCTAATAACGATTGGCGGTGTAGTGGAGTATTCGGTACTACACCGCGCATCTAAATTAGTGTCAAATTTTAAATAGTGTGGAAGTAAATATACCGTCATTGACGCTAATTAAGAAAAAAAAAAAAAAAAAAAAGGTGTATTCTAATTTCGGCGTTTATGCTAATTTGGGAACAGCAAAAATGGAATATTCGTTGTAAAATTATATACATTAATATATGTATCCGTACAAAATATTGAAAATCGTACGCCGTCGTGAAATTTAAATATCCGTACATGTAAGACTAATTTACGTGTCAGAACAGTCCCATTTTTTTAGCGCACGATCCTATGCGTGCGCGTCTGATTTAACTCATTTTTTGTAAAATTTTCACTTGAAAAGGTACATTTATGTACGGTCTGACATCGACCGTACACCACACTATTTAGATATTATTGTAATTCGTCCTTTACGCTATTTTGTACGGTACCTTAATTAACGTCAAGGAAAAATTAAAATCATGTATCCTATTTGAGGAAAAAAATCAAAATTTTAAGAACCCAAATTAGTGTCGTTGACACTAATAACGATGCGCGGTGTACTTTGAAAAGCGTCCCTATGTGCGAAAATGAAATCGGAACTTTAAAATGTGACGGGTGTAGATGTGGGTAACAACTTGCGGCGATTGGAAACGACCACGAAACTTACTATGATTGATGACGTACGCAAAAATTACTACGGTCGTAGAGGTCTATAATACACGCGGCAATTAGTGACGTCTCAAAAACTAACGACGGATGTACACGTCTACAATGACAAATGGTGTTCAACTGTTCACAACTCCCGCGACATCACGTGACATCGTGATGTTGACCGTGACGTTGTAGACATCAGACCACATCAGACCATCACTGTTCAACCTACTCCAACCCTACTACCACTGTCACACTCCTACCCTACTACCACTGTCACGCTCCTACTCTACTACCACTGTCCAGCTGACTCCTTTCCGCCTGCATGTTTTTACAAAACAAGGAATTTTATACTTCGCAATTTCTTCCTTTTCCACACCTGCTACAAAAACTTAATCTGTTGCGGAGAAAAGTCTGTTGCAGAGAAAAGGTAATCTGTTGCAGAAAACTGCCAGGAAACCTTTTTACTGAGAGCTTTTAATGAGTGCTTCATCGCAATTTTCTCCAAAAAAAAAAAAAAACAAAAAAAACAAGAGATAATGATAAATAAATAAAAAAAAAGAAAAAAAAATATGACACATAATATAAATAAGGAAAAAATACCTTTTACGTTGTTGAAAAACGGCTCTCGTTCTATTATATCGAGCTCTTGGCCAGCTACACCGCGAATCGTAATTAGAGTAAATTACTCTAATTCGGTCGCTCGAAATTTCGACTCTATGACATCAAATAGAGTAAACGATTCTAATTTTTTCATTATTCTAATTTAGGTAAGTTTAATTAGCGTAATAGAATTGTAATATAGGTTCGTTTTAAATAGTGTGGAGTACGGATGACGTTCGACCGTGCAAAACTGTACTTTTTTAAGTAAAAGGTACAAATAATGATTTAATACAATCGCGCTCGCACGTGAAATCGGACTAAACGAAAAATCAATCACATCGAAAAAAAGCCGTTCGCATAACTCTTCTCCGTCGACAGCATCGTCGTCAGTGTGAACATTAACTGACATGCAGCGCGACAAATAATACTAGCGTCATAATGACGTAAAAACTGTACGGACTGACAGATTTTGTACGTCCACGTAATTTAGTGTTTATTATTTCAGCGCGGATATTTATTGCCGACAAAACCCAATATAGAGTACTTAAATAAATTAGAGTAAACTTCGACTGTGAAAAAGTTCTATCACATAAATTAGAGTTCATGACTCTAATTGTTTTTTTTTGTTTTTTTACTCTAATTTTTTCATTACTCTAATTACGATTCGCGGTGTAGCGTTCTGTTGACTCCTTATATTGAATGTGAGAGAACGGGAGACATGGAGTGTGAGGGAGCGTGATAGTGGAAGTGGGAGAGAGTGTACGGTAGGTGGAGAGTGTACGGTAGAAGGAGGGAAGCTACTCGGCGGATTTCACCTTGGGCGAAATGACGCTGGTTGCGAAAGACCCCTGGAAAAAAAAAAAACGTACAGTTCGCAAAGCGACAAATTGTTTTTTTTTTATCCACCTTAAAATTTTCCACGCGTGTGGCGCGTGCGTGGGCCGTTTTGTATTCGATGTTTGGGCGGTACTTTCTCTGAAATCACCTCGAAAGGTGATTTTTGATAAAGTTTTTTGACTGGCTGGATTCTCTTGCCTGGGGGTCGAAAAAAGGAAAACGCCAAAATTTGTTAATATGACGACAAACATGAAGTACATTCAAAGTATCGACTTGACGTTTGCTGTACTTTTCAAGACTTGATTTTTTTGTACGGCTAAAGTTTTTCTCGTACGGAACTGCGTTTTGGGTGAAAACGACGAAATAAAGTCGATACTTTAACACATGGGGACGTACCTTAACATGCCTCTGCGTAAACCTCTCCTGTCCGGCCGCCATGACTTGCGCCGATTTTTCACCTTCGCACATTTTTCAACTTTGCGTGAAATGACACTGCAGCATCGAGACCCCTGCAAAAAAAAATACCGTACAACATGCAAGCGGACAAAAACAAACAACCCTGTAGTTTTTCTCGTCGTCAAAAACTTCTAAAAACTTTGCACACGTGGGAATATGTTTTCCTATTTGTGTAAACGGTTTACTTTGCTTAAAACACATTGCCCGATGTGGTTTATGATAAGTTTGAAGATGACGTGACAATGGGTCGAAAAAAACACAAGATTATGTTTAGGTGCTCTAATGCAAATAAGTTTGTGAATATGGGATGAAACTTGTCAACATTTAGCAGATACACAGAAATAGGCGGACCAACAACATCATTTTTTCACGGAGAAACTACGTATCCTACAGGGTCTCAAGAGGAAATTGCTACAGTTACAGCAATTTGTATATTGAAACATCAGACACTGACTAACTTTCACACTTTGACGTGTACAGGAATTTTGGAGAATGTGAAGCAATTGTATTGTATGTGGGTGATGGGGCTTGCTGTTGGAGCAGCAAACAACAAAAGGTTATTGCTCAATCCACCATAGAGGCTGAGTATATGGCCTCTTGCTCTGCTGTAAAACAGTTGATGTGGGTGAAATCTTTGCGGGGTGATTTGGGTCATCTTAAGAGTATTGTGCAGAAATTTTTTTGTGACTATTAGGCAGCCATTGCCGTTGTTGCCAATCACAAACACCATTTTAAGGCTAAACACATGGATATTACACTTAGCTTTGTTATGGAAAAAATAGAAAACAAAGCAATTAGTCTAGAATATAGACTAGATAGTGAGATGGTGGCAGATATGATGACCAAGCCTGTACCTTCTCCTAAGTTAATTTCTAGTGAGATGGTGGCAGATATAATGACCAAGCCTGTACCTTCTGCTAAGTTAATTTTCTGCAAGGAGAAGTGTGGTCTCAAATTGAAAAGTGACTAGAAAATAAGGGAAGTGTAGAATTTAGTGATTTTCCTTTAGGTATATTCTAGGTCATAAGTTGTATAAATGAAAGACAAAAAGAAAGTTGAGGCAGCCTGTCCCCAACTCCTCTCTCAAATCCCCACACTTACCGTAGTCAATGAAGACCAGAGAAGGAGCTTGAGTTATGGCTGCAAAAGCCTCTCAAAGAGACAATGGACAATGGCTGCCTAAGCATCTCAAAGAGAAAGACAGTAGATCAGGTCACCTTTACCAAAAGGGTTGTCGGATCCAAGATTTGATCCTAGTACCTCCTACCAGTCAAAGTAGCCGATAGCAGGTAGCTTTGCACTATATTCTAGGACTTGTGCTAAGATACATAGGGTTTAATTGCCATTTATACAGTCATGCAATATAAATTTCATTTAACGGACGCGAGAGAATATAAAGCATGGAATCTGTTGTACGATAAATACCGCACGAAACAAATGTAGGTGTACATTTATTTAGACGACTTATATTAAAAGCCGACCTAAATCAGACGACCATGGTGAGCACGGAATACGCGGAATATACTTTTTGGCGGTTTATGGTCATTCACACACCGAATGACATGTGGCAGCATCATATTCGATTGTAGAATCTCCGAGAAGCATGAGGACGAATCCGGATATGACAGGCGTCCACGGAATGGCCATGTCGTACAATGGTCGTATAGAAAGTACTCCGACTCTAGTACTGTACACTATTTTGATTGGATCCGTACTGCAGTTAGTAGGGGGTTTATGGCGGGGATTAAGACTTAGACAAATCTTGATTATCCACCTCTCTCTAGGAGAGCTTCTGTACAAAAGGTCATTTTTTACCATTCATAACTTACGGCTCAAGGGAGCAAATTCAGAGATTCTTTTTGCAGTAGACTCAGGGGAGTCTGCCCTTCACAAGAGTTTGTAGTCTGTCAGAGTGACAGATTAACTTGGTCAAAGGCCAAAGGGCAGGGGCTATCCTAAGGGCTTCTAGTGAGCTGCCTACTCCGAAGACCAATGGAGGTCGCAGTTTGTACACTTTCCGTTAAATCAGCGGTGGAAATTTGTATTGATTTAGATACCTGTCACACACCCTGGATGTATTAGTATGTTTACATCAACCGGATACGGACAACGTTCGAGGCATCTAATGGGAAAATTTGTAGGCCCGGGTTCAAGTCATGATCAACAATTCTCTTTTGTCCGAATAATATTATCTTTCTCAGATCGGCAGCCATGGCGTCCATACACATTTTGAACTTAAGGTGCGCAATAAGTGTGACGCCACAACGTCTATTTTTGAAATTGTCTGTAGATGTACGATAAATTTTCGTACATATCCGTGCACATTCTGATCAGTTTACATAACAAAAAGTACAAATACGTGCTTCGTATCTTTTCGTAAACTTCCGTCAGTTTTCGTAAAAAACCGTACAGTAACCATAATTTGTTTATAGGTTTTCCTTAAATTTTCAGTTTCAGTTTACAGAAGACGCTTTTTTGCGATTTTTTCAAGTGTCACGTCCAATGCGTAGAAACTGGAAAAAATGAAAATATCGCGCGATTTGAACAACTATGGTCGCAAGACACATCGTAATTTTTGAAACGATTTGCGGATTTGGTATGTCGCATGTCTTTGCGTGACATCGTAGACGCTCAGCATTGCAGCCGTGGCTGTACAACATGCCTTTGCGTAAACCTCTCCTGTCCGGCCGCCATGACTTGCGCCGATTTTTCACCTTCGCACATTTTTCAACTTTGCGTGAAATGACACTGCAGCATCGAGACCCCTGCAAAAAAAAAACCGTACAACATGCAAGCGGACAAAAACAAACAACCCTGTAGTTTTTCTCGTCGTCAAAAACTTCTAAAAACTTTGCACACGTGGGAATATGTTTTCCTATTTGTGTAAACGGTTTACTTTGCTTAAAACACATTGCCGATGTGGTTTATGATAAGTTTGAAGATGACGTGACAATGGGTCGAAAAATTACAAGACGACAAATTTTCGTACATCCTAAGTTCATGGATGACGCAAATTGTACTCTACAAATTTGCGATTTTCTCCGAACGGCTGTAACATAAGCAGTACGGCGCTAAGTTACACAGGAAAACGAGAGAAAAAACCCGTACTTAGCCACATGGGGCCGTACCCTTAGTTCCCAATTACGTTCCTGCGCAGTTGCGGCTTAGCTCAGGTATAGGTTCAAAGTTATTTCAATTTTGTATTTGTTTTAGCAGCGCTTTGCAGTGTACTGATAGGGCTTCAAGCCATTATCCCTTGAAGTCTGGCTTATCATTTTTTCTTTTGTTTTATCTTGTACCTGCTCTACTTGGTAATGAAAGGAGGAGATTTTTGTGTAGAATCCCGATAACTCTATTGCATATCTCTATTGAATGCGAGTGACTATTTTCAAACAAAATTGTATTGGCGCACGGATTCATCTCGCGAGGAAACAAGATTATTTTTAGGTGCTCTAATGCAAACAAGTTTGTAAATATGTATGAAACTTGTCAACATTTAGCAGAAACAGAGAAATAGACGGCGCAACGACATCATTTTTCACGGAGAAATCATATATCCTACAGGGTTTCAAGAAGAAATTGTTACAGTTACATCAATTTATATATTGAAACAGCAGACTCTCGCTATCTTTCACACTTTAAATGTACAGGAATTTCGGAGAATGTGAAACGATTGAAATTCGACACAGTAGGATCCATCATCAGGATGTATACAACTTATTTTAGAAGCACAAATCATAGAGACCATGAAAATGGTCGAGCTTCTACAAATTCTCTGGAATTGTCAAAACGTGTACTTCTTCCCTCTTTAGACTTTGTTTGTAAAACTCACCATGAACTTGACCAACCTATCACCTATTATTCTACAATATGATATACATTTTCTGCGGCGCACTTTTGCGACAAAGCACATCATCCACAGACTGACACATAGGTGTAGAGAGAGATAATCTGTGGTTTAAGAAAAGTGGGAAAGCTCTTTGTATCCCAAAATATGCAAATGCTGACTATAATTCCAGTTGAAATTTCACAACCACAAGTCGAAATTTCACACTTTTATATTGATGTCCGCCAATGAAGAATCCCAGCACCATATTTTGCACGTAGAATGATACTTCGATTATAACATATCAAAATGGAGGGCAACCTCTGCCACAAATAATAAAAGTTCATCTCTAAACCATGCAAATGGATTGAACTATTCTTATTAGTGCTCCTTTTTATCTACTCTGGCCTCAATGTGAGGGGCTAGACTGCCAACATAATAATAAAATTTTAACAATTTCATAGACCACCTATCAGTACATTTAAGTAGTTACCCAAGACAACAGGAAAAGGAAAAAATAACAGATGCAGAGTAATCTACGTCACTTCGGATGTGCAGAACATGTTTTAAACAAACTGATGTAAGCTTTCGAGGTTAAAGAAGATGAAATTTCGAATGGCTTCTATATTTATTACCCCAACCTTGTTTATATATATAATTTTATTTTCACAGGAAATCCGGCTGTCCTGTCGCTGCTAGACATCGGTGCCACATTCGTCCATTGGGTTCGACATTTCGAGCATATTTGATTACTTCCGGAATAGGAATATACACATAATGGGTATTCACAAGACCCACAGTAATTCCAGAGTATCCAGCAAAGGCTCCATGGACCTGAAAAGAAGGAAAAACATAAACTCAGTACTTAGACCATCATTATTCATTATGCACCTTTTCAATTGTCCACATTGACCTCAATAGAATTTTCCCAGATTAGGTGCTCATTTACCCATTCGTGTTTTTAATATTACACATTGCATAAGACCTACTTTCCACAACCAAAATACACCATATAGATGTCGTTTACAGCGAGCAAAAAAAGTTGTGGAAACAATGCGTATACATTGTCTATGAGCATGATATGAAAAAGGAACAAGGAAAATGTAACATGAACAACACCTGACTGATCTCTTAAAAAAAAGATTAAATGTTTGAACAGAAGAACAGCCTCACAGCCATACTATTTGGATATTATGGCCGACATTTCTCGTAAAGAAGTATACTGAATAAAAAGACATCAAATAATTGAGTGCGAGAAGCTTATTACCGCATTTTGGCCGAGAACCGCGCAAACAATACTGTCAGAGGCATTTGACCGACAAGCTCTAATCATGTAAGTGGGGTCGATGTACTTGACGTCCGCCGGAATGTTTTTGTCCTTGAAATATTTGCGAACCTTCAGAACGTCCCAAACAAAAGAAAACTCTCCTTCAAAAAGTCACAATCATAAGGTTTTCCCACTATTCAAGTACATAACTTATCCACCATTCAATTAGAACAATACACAAAATATTAGTCGAATGAGAGTGACTGTCTGTATAAATCAGTCTCGGGAATACCATAACAACGACAATATCATCAAAATAATTGTTTTAGTCAGCATCTCGTTGTTGATTCAACCAGATGTCAAAAGGAACAACACATCAACAGTTTTCAGTGACTAACCTTCTTCTGCAAGTGAACACCGATATCCGACAAAATGGGATTTCCAGAGGCGTCCGTACCCCCTTCTCCTTGAAGAAGATCCTGAAATAAAAAAAAGGCGGAAACCAATTCTCAAAACCTCCATGTTCGTGTGAAAATATGACTGACCTATCCGAAAATCTTTTTCCTCTATTGGAGGCGATAAATAATCACACGACAACATACAATATGCCACAACACTTGCTTCGCAAATGGTGGACGAAAGAAAAAATTTACTTCAATCTATAATGGTTATATTATGTTAATCAACAGTGATCCTTTTCATTAATTGATAATGGGTTTTTTTTAATGACCCTATGCTACCACACAAGTTCCTCCATATGTACTCACCAAAAATAAAGAGCATTCCGCCAAAGGAACAACCCAGGGGATAATTTTACTTAAATCTATAATGGTTGTATTATTCAAATTGGTAAGGATTTGTTTTTTTCATTTTTTTTTGTGGCCCTCACCTGGCCAGCTCCCTCTGCCACACAAATAATAGCGTGTCCCTTCCGCTCTAACAGATACTCCAGATGCTGAAGCACCCCATTGGGCCCGTCAATGGAGAAAGGCACCTGAATCAACCAACCAGTGTTTTCCAGGCAAATATCAGTACACAACAAAAAAACTGTTACTTTTCTGCACATTTTCCATCTTCCAAAGAGACAAAGCACACCTATATACTGGTATTTTTCGATGAACAACAAGGTCAGGAGTGTCAGGATGTACAAACTAAAATAAAGCTTTCTGAACTGTATTTTATTTCCATCAAAGTAAAGCACCTGAATCCAATTCTCACCAAGACAAAAACTCAAGTTTTACACAAGTCCAAAAAAATTAGCAACGTAAAAGGACAGCGTCAACAAGACACCTTCATTTGCATTGTATCCTCCTATAATTTTAAATGGAGCATGAAAACCCCAGAGTGTCGCAAAATTGACCAATGGACTGCTTTACAAGGATCCACTTTTTCAATCTTGCCCTGATATGCTCCATTAACTCAACAAATATATGAAACTAGGAGGGAGGGAGGGAGGGGGGAGGGAGGCGTACCTCTGGTATGAGGCAAACATCCACTTGACCTGACGCAAGACTTGCATGCATGGCAATGAAGCCACTTTGTCGCCCCATAAGCTTTACAATCCCAATCCCATTGAACGCGCTCTCTGCCTGTTGTTGAAAAGACAATGTCAAAAATGTTTATAGGACACTTCAGCATTTTTAACAAGACAACATCAACATTGTTAATAAAATAACAACAACATTGTGCTGCTGAAAGCTTTTTATCAGACCTCAACACCCTCCACACCCTCCACACCTTCACATTTTCACATTTTAGAAAAAATACTCCATTGTCTGATTATGTGTCTTACATGTTGTCTTAATTCTGTTGTTAATATGACCACATCAACATTGTCCTTCTGTAAGCATCTTCATATTTCATATGTCATGCGATTGAAGTCAAATATCACCATAAAAAAAAAAAAAAAGGGTTAAAAATTTTAAACGCATATTTTGTACGTGTTCAAGGGGGGGAGCATGTTCAATCAGTGACCATTGATGGTCCAAGTGTATGTGAAATATGGAACGCCAGGAACCATACAACTCTCTGCACTTCAGCTACATCTTACACCGTTATTAGACTAATTGAGTTGCTAGAAGTGTTTTACAGTATTGTACTACTACTACTACTAATGCTCATTTTCGGCTAATTGTGGGCAAGTTAACTAGAAACTAGAAACTATATTGTTCTAGAAACTATTTTATGAATTTGGGTCGTACCTCAATGGACACGGCGTGAATTGCCCGCTGTGCCTCTTCCACCGCCGTGTCGAAACCAAAAGTTTTGTCCACAAGCAAAATATCGTTGTCAATCGTTTTTGGCACTCCCACAACTGCCAACTTCATGTTGCGCTTTACTGCCTGTTTTTTGCACAGGCCAAACCTCGCATCATCATCCCTTTCACTGGAACTTCTGTCACACTAATGTTAAAAAAAAAAAATGTAGCGGGCAAAACACATGGAGAGAATTGTATCCCACACACGGTTTGAAATGCAGTGTTGAAAGACTACCTTATCTATACATCAATGTCGATGACATTTAGTACCAACATAAATTTGCAAATAACTTTGCTGAAGGGTACAAGTGTAGAAGTGGCATAAAACTCATGATGGTGAAGTAACCAAAAAGACAGGTAAATATTGTACAATGGGTCTTGATTTTCCTATGCCTCGGATGTTAACCAATGAGAATCCAAGAAAATCTAAATCTCAGTGGTGCCAAATTACTCAGAACTGTCCATTAAAAATTCTACCATGGTTTAGGCTTCAAAGACTTGCAAAGAAGCGAGTCAAATGCCCAGTTGGTATAACAAAAGTTTATCTTGGAGAAAATGCTATCTCATATATTTAGATTAAAAAGTTTGTAAAATAGACCCACCTCGTTATGTATGGCGTTTGCCCCTGCATGAGTGCCATTGCCTCCAATCACAAACAGCATATTGATCCCACGAGCCTGCCCAATCCCCCATTTTCCCTATTCATACCATGTCAGAATGAAGATCATTACTTCCACAAGTCATAAACTAACCAAAAGCAGTCTTCACTTCTTTCAGAATAATTTAACCCCACTCAATGGAAAAGGTAATATTTATGCATATGGTTATCCAGATTATGTTAACGTGGAAGTTTTGGCTGATTGTTGCCTGCAACTATATGATTTTCAATTTTGACATAATTAGCGATACAATTCTCCAATTCAGCTAAAATTGTATCCAAGATCGACCAATGCATAGCATAGGATAACCATACAATTCCGTCTATTCTTTTGCGATACATCACTTCGTGTTTTGAAGCGTAGTACGTCCAGGATGTAAGGTCTGATCTTTGTTGAGAGGACACTACACGTCATTTTTTAGGTGACGACGACCGTTCCGAACTGCATCAAAGTATGATAAATCATAAAGTTTTTTCTGACAGTTACGCCACTGCACTGTAATTTTCGAAAGTTACTTTACCATGAATTGACATCCCGCAGAGAGAACGTACATACATAATACCGTTACACAGTTTCCCAACGTCACATAGCCAAAGAAAACATTATCAGGGTTAACACATATCTTTGCATAGCACTACTACACATTTTTCACAGCATTATCGAATATCAAGATCATTTTGGCCGCCTATTGCAAACGCAACATACATACAACGAAGACCAGCTTCATCCCAGCAATCATACCTCCAAACTATCAACAATGTCACTGGTTTTGCTTCCACCCCGTGAAACCCCAAGAAGGGATCCTCCCATCAGGTGCACGTTAGCCACCATATTCCTTGTAAGCTGCCCCCAAGCATGCCCAAAAATAAATTCAGACATAGAATTGTACTTGTTTTCACTGCCAATATGCAAGAATTCCATATTCTAAAGACAAAGATCATAGCTTATGCCTTTTCCTTTTATTAGCACCAAAACTCTAACATCGATGAGATGGGCAATGTTACTTTTCATGCATGCTTTATCTTAGTAAGCGCCAGAGTTAGTTAAAGCCAAAGTTTCTAACAACCTGAAAACTTGTTGCAACCACCTCTAGTTATGATACTTTGACTCACCTCAATGGGAGGCACAGTTTCATCGAAAAAGCCTCGATAACCATAACGAATACCCAAAATTTTGTTGACCCCATAAGAATCAAGTGTCATAACAATCTGCGAGCAGAGAAGAGGACAATCAATAAGTGGGAATATGCGCAACAAAACTTGGTTGACAGCCTGCGATTTCTAGTTTTTCTTGGACATGTTGCTTTACTAATTCCCTTCAAGGGCAGGTATGAAGAGAGCCACCTGAAAATAAATTTATTTACCAAACCACCCACATTGACTGCCCAAAACTTCCTCGCATTCCTATTGTCATATTATATCATCATTACCATCCTGAGCTCGGCAATATCCTACAAGATGCTGCAATAATATGTTACCTTTACACATCCATGATTGCAAGTTCTTAAGACTATTATACATATGATGATATCGGTCATCAAGTGACTTTGCCGAAGTCATCAAACAAAGCCCGACAGCTTAAGTTAATTATTGTCACTCAGAATTCTTCCTTGCATTTGGCAAACATACATATTCCAGATGATCATGATTGAAACTATTCCCGTGAACCACTTAAAGTAATTAAATTATTAGCAAGGATATTATATTAGTGTTATGAATTTTTAGTCAGTTTCAAATGACACCGGTATAACTGTTTAAAGAAATAAATAAACATATATATCGTAAGAAAACTAAAATTCAAAGCTATGAACGCTATTGTGTGGTCAAAGAGCAAGAATACTCGGCAGTAACAATCCAGAGTAGTACAGTATACTGCCCATTGTTATAAGTGTGAAGAAATTAGAAGTGTAAATGCGGAAGTAGAATGTACAAAGCTAATATAGTGAATACGTGGCAGATCCACTCCCTCAAAAGGCGTTATTATCACTAGTCTATGATTTCAGCCAAAAAAGTTGAGACAAAAATAGCATTATAAATTAACACTAATACGGAAGGGCGGTGTACTGTGCTAAATAAAAGGTTTTGTACATATGATGATGCTGGCTATCGCCCAACAAAAACCCAACAACCTAGTGCCACTCAAATCATACCTTGCTTTCAGCAAACCTCTGTAATTTATATTATCTTGGTTCAAACTAGTAAGGAACTGAGACTGTATCGACCTGTTATTGTTATTGACGCTAAGAGTAAGTCATGGTGTCCACTATGGTTGAAAATGACCAATTAAAAATTGGTTTTCCCAAAACAATATTGAGAAACTCAAACAATAGGATCCAGAACGAAAATCTGCAGAGCTGATAGCTTCAACAAAATAGGGAACTAAGACTGTATTCACCCATCGGTTCAGACAGACTAAAAAAGAAACAGGTTCCAACTTTAAGACGTAACCAATTGAAACAAACAACTAACTGAACAATGAACATTTCTCACTCATCGATCCCGGTCATCATGATTCGAAACAGTAGGGAACTGAGACTGTATCCACCTGTCTGACTATAAGGACATCCAACTTTCGACTTTTAAGATATTACCAATCTACAATGAACTGTACAATTCACAACAATAGATCGCTTATGCAGATCGTCATGATTTAAACTAGAAGGGAACAAAGTTCGTTGCCCACCTGTCTGACAACATCATTAAGGCCTGGACAGAGACCTCCACAAGTAACAATGGCAGCTTTTACTGTCGGAGGGTTAAAATATATACGAGGCCGAGGACCTGCCCTCACCAACCTGTAAACAGAAACTTGAACAATCGGAATCAAAAGGAAAGTAGACTGCATTCAAATCAGAACCAAACAGACATAAAATTACAACAAAAATAGTAAAAAGAAAAGTGAATTGGCAAACACTAACCGCATCACATAGTAAAGATTCCTAGAGTAGTAACAACACTTCTCTCAGCTTGTTTTTAATAACCACCCAAGCAAGCAAACCTTTTCCTCATTTTCTATCCATCCCAAGTTTTTTGGATTTTTTTAAAGTACCTGTCAGCAATACTCTTTTGAAAAAATAAAAGTCACCGTTGTTATACCCAACCCAACCCATATACTAACATGCAAAAAACATCAATTTGAGAGAGTCTATAGATTTTGATAAAATAACAATCATAGTAGTTCAGATCATTTGAGTTGTGATCTACGAGGTAAAATCCCACTAAAAAATCCAAAGATAATCCTCACCAATGATGGTAAAAGCCACAATCATCCACACATTCTGCTCCAGCAGTCGCCGGATGCGAATATTTTATCACCTGGTCACCAGAAAAACCGTTTTTTATTATTTACTTCATGCTTTTCTTATTAATTATATTGTTTAAAGGTTTCACTTTTCTTCCTCTTTGTTAAAATAGAGGGGACTGTCGTATAGCCTCGCTGGATGCGACTATTTGATCACCTAGATACCAGCAAGTTTTTCTTCTTTAGACTGTTGATTTAGTTAAAGTTCTCCTTTTGTTTTTGATAAAAGTAGAGGGGAGGAAGGGAGGGAGGAAGGAGGAAGGGGAGGACAAAAAAACTAGGGAAGGAGAGAGGGAGGGGGGGAGGGAACGAAAAAAAAGGAGAGGGAAGAACAACAAAAAAACTTACTTTTAAAAGAACTTTGTCGTTATCATGTACGAAAAGAGAGCTTGTACCGAGTTCTTGATGTTCGGGATCGACTATACGTCCATTACTCCTGATAGGCAACGGACAGCTGTTATCCATAAAAACGCGAAACCGATTAGGAATCTAATCAGCATTACAAAATCCATAATTTTGACCGGCTTCATTTTCTACAGACTCCTTGTACTCTCCGACTCCATTTTTTTACTGACTCCATTTTCTTGCAAGACTTGCTAAAGCGGACACTTTGAAAGACAAACTGTGATTTAGAGGAAATAAGCTCGTAATTGGAGTTTTTCCCAGAAATAACGTCGATCCTTTGAATTAGGCTTTGATGAAGATAAGGAAGACATAAACCATCCTTGAGATATGATTATTATTTATTATACGTCATCAAACCCAGAATAATAGGGTTGTACACAAGCGATTACTGGCGTTACTGGCCAGTAATGGCCGTAATTACACAGACAAATGCCAGTATAAATACCGCAATTATTGGCCAGTAGTGCCTGTAATCAGACAAGTGTCAGTATAGTTAATGCCATTAGAAGTCGCATACGTGTAATTATCACAGAAGTGCAAGCGGAACGAAAACCAGTTGTCTCAATGCACAGAGCAGAAACGTCTAAAAAAAAATTGTGCAAATGAAGGACAAACTAACAGTTTGACGCTTCAAGAGGGCCATCCAAAACATGAACGACAAAAAATCACGGTTTTAAATGTAGAAATTTGTTAGAGTAAAAATCTCCTGAATAAAGAAAAGTCAATACATGCTCAGATGCTCAGAGGTCACAAGAACAGTCGCACGCTCGGTTTTTCAAGTAATTGTTCTCTAAGAAATACAACTTATGACAAATACAACAAGAAAAACCAGAAATAAGCACATGACACTACATACAAATTTTCATATGAAGACACAATCTCAATTCTACAGCCATACCTTGTTTTAGTACAGAAATTTGAAACCAGAGGTTGTTCTCCAGGAAATAAATCCGTCACATGTGGTAACCAATACCGCTTCCTTAGTTCAGCCTCCACCGGATCTTCGATCAGCTCTAAATACTCCTCCAATGTGGCGCGATCACCAGCAACAGTCATATATACGGCACTTCTTATACTGTGACGTTTGACACGCTTTGATCCTTTTTGCAATCTTTTACACTCGCTTGTACTGGCTTGCTGGAGGTGAATCTTGCGTTGAAATCCGACGAAAGAGGGAAAGATTCTCCTAGATATGGATCCATACGAGAAGGAAGGAGGAGAAACGGAAAATTGATGGAGGCCATCCTGAAGAATAGGAACATTGGCGCATGGCTTGCAAACGACAGCCATAGCTACGTTTTACAAGAGACTGTGAAGAAGCTCGTAAAGAGTCGCTGTAAGAGCTCCGAAACAAAAAGTCTTTTACGAAGTAGGAATATAATAATACGGTAATTCTGCAATCCTCATGCGACGGAAAGCGATCAAATGCGACAATCTGCGACTACACGCGAGCTACTGCGAAGAATACGACCGAATGCGAGACACGGTGCGGCCAAAGAATGTCAAGAGAGCGACGGAAGTGAGGTTTGAAACTACGAACGAAAGTGTGGCGCCTCAGAAGATATAACCTTAGTTTCGTACTATAGCTGTACTAAAAACGTACTATTCGTCGGCATGTTAGCGTGTCGACCGGACGGAAGTAGAGTCTTCAGTAATCTGATTGGATAATTTTTTCGTCGCTCGTGAGCTTGCCACTGCGAGTGACCAGAGAGCATCTGCTGCGTTCCAAGAGGCTTGGAATGAGACATTTACGTGAGACGGCGTGCGATGAAGGAGAGTCGCACGAAGGCCTCATAGGTGTAATTTCATTGGACTAATCTGGAAAAGCGTAGCTGTCATGGTCGCCAATGCGACAGATAACGACAGCGAGAAAGTCGCAGGGGAGTGCTTCCAAGGGTCTTGGAGAGCAGGATGCGGCGAACTGTCGGTCACCGTACGCTATAACCCATTTGGAGTGGCTGCGATTCTATCGCAGCGATGTTAACGACGGACCAGCGACTAAAAGCCTGAGAAAATATAAAAGTTCACAAACAATTTCATCCGTACTTTCGAAACCCTTTCGATTGGTGATCTAAGATGTCGACACGTGGATAAACGTACGATCTAAATGATACCAATGCTGCAGCGCTCCTCTGCTGAACGTGTACGGTAGAGAATCCCTACATACACATTCGCACAGAGAAAGCGGCGCGTAGCATGTAGCAGATATTTTGTGCCATGTGTCATCAAAAGATTCTGACAATAAAAAGGAGCCAGATCAAAAGAGTACAAAGTCTGAAAGAAATACCGCCACCCAGTGAAAGATATTTTATATTCTGTGCCAACAGATGTCGTTTAAACATCGCCCGGTAAAAAGTAGGGCATGTTACATCACTGGCCTGTGAAGCAGAGGTCGCAAACGGTCAACTGAAACCGTGACCGACCGTTAACCGACCGCCCGCGTCGGATCCGGAACGGATTCGGTTGCCAAATTTTGAGGGCCGGGCGGTTGCGGTCGGTCGATTCACCAGAAAAAAAAAACGGTCGGTTACGGTCGGTCAACTAAAAAACCAAAAAAAAAGAAAAATTTGTACTGTCCATACAATCCAACATTATTGTACTTTGTACTCTTTGGTATCTTGGAAGTACGTGACATCATGATAAGTTTCGCAAATCTGACACGGTAGTACACTATTCATTTCGCAAATCTTAGGGAACGCGACAAAGCGTCGCAAATCGGTACACCACGAATCGTAATTAGTGTCAATAACTCTAATTTGGGTTCTTAAAATTTTGATTTTTTATTTCAAATAGGATACATGATTTTAGTTTTTCCTTGACGTTAATTAAGGTACCGTACAAAATAGCGTAAAGCCTAAAAGTACAATAAAATATAAATAGTGTGGTGTACGGTCGATGTCAGACCGTACATAAATGTACCTTTTCAAGTGAAAATTTACAAAAATTGAATTAAATCAGACGCGCATGCATAAGAACGTGAGCTCAAAAAACGGGATTAGTCTGACACATAAATTAGTATGCCATGTACGGATATTTTAGATTCACGACGGCGTACGATTTCTAATGTTTTGTACGGATACATATATTAATATACATAATTGTACGATGAATATTCGATTTTTGTTGTTCCCAAATTAGCATTAACGCCGAAATTAGAATACACCTTTTTTTTGAAAAAAATCAAATTTTTAATTAGCATCAAGTACGGTAAATTTTCTTCTACACTATTTAAACTTTGACACTAATTACAATTCGCGGTGTAGTACACTATTCATTTCGCAAATCTTAGGGAACGCGACAAAGCGTCGCAAATCTGACACGTTAGTAAACACTATACATTTCGTAAATGTAAGGGAACGCGACAAATCGTAATTTTTGGCTTATTCATACGTCGTACATTATATAATTTTGTACTTTTTCGGTTACGGGCGGGCACGGTTAGTTGCGAAAAATCGATTTTCAGTTAACTTTTATTTTCGTCAACGCCGGTCGGTTAACGGTTAACAATTTTGGAGCGTGACATAACCCAGTCGGGCGTCGGTTACTCAAATTTTGAAAAAAACAAACGGTCGGTTTCGGTTATGTAAAATTTTGACTTTTGCGACCTCTGCTATGAAGGTACACACAAGGGTATATTTCTAGAGTTGTGTATCGACAAACTTCTTGTCGCGATAAACTCGATGTTGGATATATTGAATATCGGACGGTGAGAGGGGTCGATATATCGCTCCAGGACCAACAAAAACTATCGCGATATACTTTGTGGGAAGTGGGGGTCCGTACATATACAGTACGTATATAAACCTTAAAGCAATCCAACGCAAGGGGGTATCGGATAGTTATCGTGTTATCGACACGATAACTAATTCCGATATATCGCATTTCTATGGCAATATTAGCCTTCTCGATATAACGTGACTATATATTGATTATAGGTTGGTCAAAAAAAATGTACATATCAGAAATCAGCAAGAGGATCTCGATACACAACATTAAGGTACGACCCGTTGGATTCTTCCTAGCGTGACTTCATTCGCGCCAATGCGGTCGCTCTCAGCAGTGCCTACCTCCATTGGTGTCGCGAAGTAGTCAAGTTTGGAGTGAAGGAGAGACAAGGTGAATAAGGTGAGAGAGGTGCGAGCTGCAGTCGAGCCTTCACATATTTTTTGATATTTACGTGAAACGACACTGCAACCTTAAAACACTTGCAAAAACAAAATAGTACGAGATGCAAGCGGACAAAAAAAAATCATGTATTTTTTTTCGTCATTTGACAATACTTTTGACACGTACGAATATGTTTTTCTATTTCTACGGGCAGTGTTACTCTATTTCAAACACGTCGTTGATGTGTTTTAAGATAGGTTTGAAGATGACGTGGCAGTGGGTCATAAAAACACAAGACGACAGCTTTTGGTACATTACAAGTTCGAAAATGGCGTAATTCTACTCTACATTTATGTGATTCCTTCGTACGATTGTAACTTTAGCAGTACGACGCTAAGTTTTTTAAGAAAACGACATAAATTAACCCTTACCTAGCCACATTGGGTCGTACCCCATTACTTCTTTCAAAACGGACCAACAACCGCAAAAATACCACTATGACAACAAACAACCTCGGTGAACTCGGAAGTGTATAAATAAATATTGATGGTGAAAATTTTCGCATAAGCGATCTATACTTTTCATGTCAACAAATATCATAACGCACTAAATTCGTCAAGCCAAGTACAAATTGACAGCTAAATTGTAAAATAATTTACCTTTTCAAAACGTAACGTTTAACTCACGATCAGTTAAATTTTTATTGCGGGTCTAACCGACTTTTATAGGGTAAATTAGCGAACCATTGTAACCAAAACATAGAAAATGAACAAAAAAACATGCTTTGACCGATGTTAACGGTTTGATCGACAAAACAAGTGAATTCAAAGAGGGACAACAAGTGGAAGATAGGAACAACCACACTCGACATAGAAACAACCGCACTCACAACACCGGCTATTACAATTGGGAAATGTAACAAAAACGTTTAACCATAAAAAAACTAATACATACCGAAAGGGGACTTTAGACAAAGCTCTTCGTGCGCATTACATTTTTGTTTAAATGATCTATCTACATTGGTTTACAATCGTCAAATGAGACATGTATATTGGATCCCCACAGTAGTAGGGTGTATCTTTTCCTAGTGAGACTCCAGTTGTCGCCAATTTGTACCAAGTTTTTATGTGTTTATTAGTTTTGTACACCTTTGTAATAGTACAGGCTATTTTTTGCATAGATATAATCGCTTTTACGAAAAGTGTTTCTTTTTTTGTATTGGCGTTATACTTTTTTAAAACATCTACTCGGATTACATTCACTTTATTTTAACCGTAGTGCATTAAAGTTTTTAGACTTTAAACTTCGATATTGATTGAGAACTTCTACGAAACCCTGAGGACTTCCTCTCACTAATCCTTTTCGTAAACTCTATCTTAATCCATCTATCAACGCTAGCAACGCCAAATTTGTAAAAATCCTTTAAAACGAAAGAGAAAAAAGGTAGATATGCCTTTACCACTAAAAAAACCTAAAAAACCCTATAAAAACAAAAAATACAAGGGTGGGTTGAAGAGAGAGACACGACAAAAAGATAAGGGGCTTTTCGCTCTCGTTCCAGCTCTCGTTTCCTCTCTATATTTATTTTTATTACTACTAGCTTCCGATAAGATAGAGAGAAAAAAATGGGTTTACCTATTTTCCCTTTTTTAATCTATTATTCTCTCGCTTTATGTGATCAAACTAAATTGACATCTTATAACTTTTGGTCTATAACATGTGAAAAAAAAAATACCGACCATTTATAATACATGTTTTAAATTAATAAAAAGTATAATTGTTGACGAGATCGTTTAATCAATATTCATTCATTCGACGATTTATTTATTTACCTACAAATTGATAACACTTATGATGTAAGCATGGGTGTGAGACAAAACCTCTTCCAAACAAAATATATGTGTTGCGCGCTTATTCGATTTCCCGAATCGTGAACAACTTGAGTCATTTATGTTTGGTTCATGTGGTCGCAACAACTTATTTGTTTGTTTTTCGGACCAAAACTTGGTTTGAACCGATGTACGTACCAATGGTAATGCGCTTGTTAAAAATAATATCACTAGGAGGGTTAGTGTAACACGGTTACAGAGTTGGGTACTTAGTAGCTAGCAACTAGGCTGCTATAGTTGCGGTGTCAGAGTAGCGCAGCTGCGATTCCAGACCAGCGCAACATAGTAGCGTAACAACTTAGCGACGTAGATACTTAGTAGCGTAGCAGCGCAGCAGGGCAACGCAGCTTAGCAGTATAGCAACGTCGCGGAATGTAGATAGAACGGTATTGTTCTAAAAGGATATTTTGAGATTTGTCTCGGTTGACCGTGAAGGTCCATATGTATAGTTGTACAGTACTTGGTTGACTACCAGCTAGTTAGTTTAAATAGTGATGTAGGCCTAGTCAACGGGACACTCTTTGAGTAGACCTTCGCAACGAGCCCTGAATTTTTGTAATCCTCTTCTGAGTAATAAAGCGCAACTTAGTCTGTCATTGTTGTGTGCTCCTGTTGTTGCTACGGGATGATCCTTGGAGCTTTCCGCTGTGTATTGTGGTGTATTGTGGTGCTTATATATTTTTTTTGTCCCTTTTACAGTTAGGATTTAGGAGGGGTAATTAAGGTGGCGAATGAAAAAAATTGGAAATGATAGAGCACGGTAGGTCATAAACCCATTAGATGTTGCCTTTTTCAACGCTTACAGTGATCCCACGATTTTGGAGGATTAGGTGGAGTTGGAGGTTGGGAAACATAAAGCATAAGTGCTATACAAAATATACTGACTTCACTTTATACACCACCATGAAGTCACGTTGCTTATACACGATTTGCTTTTAATGAAGTACTTGTGCAAAGATGTGATTGGATGAATAGGCTTGTAGCCTGCTTTGATGTGGCCTAATGAAAAAATAAACGTTATTGTCAAAATGAGCCACATGGGTATTTATAGTGCAAATTTCAATAAGGTGTAGTGTATATCAATTTTATCCCATCGGCTTGGTTAAAGGCCCAAACTGGTTCATATGAATTACCAAAAACATTATTTAGCCAAATTTAATGCTTAATATCGGAAGTAAAAAGTGGTTGAGATTTACTGACCCAAATGTTTGTACAACAACATTTCATCTGACTATTTCACCACCTCGCTATCCTCCGCCTTTTCCCACGATTCTCGCTTGTTACACTCCTTTAACTCTGCGACCAAGTTTTATAAGATTCAGAGGCTCGGGGTTTACTCGTATTGCCAACCAGAGTAAAAAGTTAAATTATTAAAGGACATTTTTTCTCGAAGTGTTGTTTAAGGTTAAGATAGTTTCATAAAACCCCTCAATAGGAAAAATGAGAGAAATGGTTAAAGACAAAGTTGAAATTTACAAACTCGTTTTTCATGTAAGTCGTGTGGAAAAAAAATAAAAGTAGTAATTATAACTTTTTTTTTTTTAAGTAGTATTAACGAACACTGAGGATTTGCTACATAGCGAACTTAATATTCACTCAATTGATATATATCGATACTTTATTAGTTTACATAGATCTTGTTGGATTATATCACTAAGATTTCAATAGGATATCCCACACTTAACATTTTCCCAAGTTAAAAACGTCAATTCTATAATGAAATCTCCCATAAAAATTGATCTTGATCTTCCAATAGGTGAACCATATAGATATTGAGGCAGAAAAATGACATATTGGATACAAGATCCTCGATATTTTAGAAGGACGTGTTCTTATGCAAATATGAAACCATAGTTAAATTACTATAATGTATGTTAATAATTAGAAAGTTGAAATTACGATATTGTATTTTAATAATTATAAATTTTCGTTGCCGTATCTTGTCTTAAAGCTTGGGCAGTTCTATTTTGTTCACGTAGTAACGTCACGATACGAGTTTGCAATACTAAACTGAGTACATCGGCATTGCCGTATTTTACCTTAAAAGGTTGAACTTTTAAAATTTGTCCTACACTCCTACTGTAGCGCAAAATGTTATTTCAATATTGAGCCATATCGGCCAATACTCATGGGAAGCGGATACATTCACGTAATTGGTCGTATTTTGACGTTCCGACGTTATCATTAATATATTTGTCAACAGTTTGACTCATGCAATAGGTGACGCGCAAATAGTTTCTCTCTCGTTTGATGTCATCTTTGATTTCGTACTTTTGTCATCGTATATTAATAGTCTCAAACTTTAAAATGGTTGAAACATAGTTGTTCACGGCGATTAGTACGAGCGTACCAATCGGGACGAATTATACGTAACGAACGCATTGAACCTTTTGAACAAATCGTTAAAAATTGTTAATGAATTTCCTTTCGTACTATTCCGTACATAAAGAAAAAAAAAACATATACATATAGCGCAGTTTGCAAGTTTTCCACGTTAATGAGCGCTAAAATATTACAAATATTTAAGGGAATTGCTAATCGCAGAGACGATTTTTGCTGCGCGCTGGTAGTTGTCAAAAATTGTACATTTGAAGTACAGTTTCGTACAAGCTACGTACCTTTAAGTTCAAATTAGACTGTCAATCCGTCGAACAACTTTGACTGGCAGAATATTGTAACGGCGGTTAAAAAGTGTCGCGCTTGCGAACATCGACCGTCATAAAAAAAATTAAAATTCACACGGCCGGCGCAGGTTTACTGTAACAAAACTGCGGCAGCCACATATAAATAAAATAGCTTCGCGTAGATAGTTCACACTGACATTTGACTTGGACGATGACACAAATTAAAGGACGACGTACAACATGTATGAACTCGCACGAAACGAAATAAACTTAGTACAAAATAAAAAAAGCGTACCCGCTTTTAAATATCGATGAAACTAAAATGACGCGTCGTCACGCGCGACCAAATGAAGTCACACTATTTACGAATCAACACCTATACAGAACGTACTTCACGGGTTCAACGTCCCGGTTCGCGAGTAGATTTCATTTTTGCGACCAAGTCAAATGTGTGTGAACTACCTACGCGCAGCCATTTTATTTATATGCGGCTGCCGCAGTTTTGTTACAGTAAACCTGCGCCGGCCGTGTGATTTTATTTTTTTTTATGACGGTCGACGTTCGCAAGCGCGACACTTTTTTAACCGCCGTTACAATATTTCGCCAGTCAAAGTTGTTCGATGGATTGACCGTCAAATCTAAAATCAAAGGTACGTAGCTTGTACGAAACTGTACTTCAAATGTACAATTTCTGACAACTACACCGCGAATCGTTATTAGCGTTGAGAAATTATTAGTGTAAAGAAAAAATTCTTGTCGCGATAAACTCGATGTTGGATATATTGAATATCGGACGGTGAGAGGGGTCGATATATCGCTCCAGGACCAACAAAAACTATCGCGATATACTTTGTGGGAAGTGGGGGTCCGTACATATACAGTACGTATATAAACCTTAAAGCAATCCAACGCAAGGGGGTATCGGATAGTTATCGTGTTATCGACACGATAACTAATTCCGATATATCGCATTTCTATGGCAATATTAGCCTTCTCGATATAACGTGACTATATATTGATTATAGGTTGGTCAAAAAAAATGTACATATCAGAAATCAGCAAGAGGATCTCGATACACAACATTAAGGTACGACCCGTTGGATTCTTCCTAGCGTGACTTCATTCGCGCCAATGCGGTCGCTCTCAGCAGTGCCTACCTCCATTGGTGTCGCGAAGTAGTCAAGTTTGGAGTGAAGGAGAGACAAGGTGAATAAGGTGAGAGAGGTGCGAGCTGCAGTCGAGCCTTCACATATTTTTTGATATTTACGTGAAACGACACTGCAACCTTAAAACACTTGCAAAAACAAAATAGTACGAGATGCAAGCGGACAAAAAAAAATCATGTATTTTTTTTCGTCATTTGACAATACTTTTGACACGTACGAATATGTTTTTCTATTTCTACGGGCAGTGTTACTCTATTTCAAACACGTCGTTGATGTGTTTTAAGATAGGTTTGAAGATGACGTGGCAGTGGGTCAAAAAAACACAAGACGACAGCTTTTGGTACATTACAAGTTCGAAAATGGCGTAATTCTACTCTACATTTATGTGATTCCTTCGTACGATTGTAACTTTAGCAGTACGACGCTAAGTTTTTTAAGAAAACGACATAAATTAACCCTTACCTAGCCACATTGGGTCGTACCCCATTACTTGTTTCAAAACGGACTAACAACCGCAAAAATACCACTATGACAACAAACAACCTCGGTGAACTCGGAAGTGTATAAATAAATATTCAGGGTGAAAATTTTCGCATAAGCGATCTATACTTTTCATGTCAACAAATATCATAACACACTAAATTCGTCAAGCCAAGTACAAATTGACAGCTAAATTGTAAAATAATTTAACTTTTCAAAATGTAACGTTTAACTCACGATCAGTTAAATTTTTATCGCGGGTCTAACCGACTTTTATAGGGTAAATTAGCGAACCATTGTAACCAAAACATAGAAAATGAACAAAAAAGCATGCTTTGGCCGATGTTAACGGTTTGAGCGACAAAACAGGTGAAATCAAAGAGGGACAACAAGTGGAAGGTAGGAACAACCACACTCGACATAGAAACAACCGCACTCACAACACTGGCTATTACAATTGGGAAATGTAACAAAAAAATTTAACCATAAAAAAACTAATACATACCGAAAGAGGACTTTAGACGAAGCTCTTTGTGCGCATTACATTTTTGTTTATATGATCTATCTACATTGGTTTACAATCGTCAAATGAGACATGTATCTTGGATCCCCACAGTAGTAGGGTGTATCTTTTCCTAGTGAGACTTCAGTTGTCGCCAATTTGTACCAAGTTTTTATGTGTTTATTAGTTTTGTACACCTTTGTAATTGTACAGGCTATTTTTTGCATAGATATGATCGCTTTTACGAAAAGTGTTTTTTTTTTGTATTGGCGTTGTACTTTTTTAAAACATCTACTCGGATTACATTCACTATATTTTAACCGTAGTGTATTAAAGTTTTTAGACTTTAAACTTCGATATTGATTGAGAACTTCTACGAAACCCTGAGGACTTCCTCTCACTAATCCTTTTCGTAAACTCTATCTTAATCCATCTATCAACGCTAGCAACGCCAAATTTGTAAAAATCCTTTAAAACGAAAGAGAAAAAAGGTAGATATGCCTTTACCACTAAAAAAACCTAAAAAACCCTATAAAAACAAAAAATACAAGGGTGGGTTGAAGAGAGAGACACGACAAAAAGATAAGGGGCTTTTCGCTCTCGTTCCAGCTCTCGTTTCCTCTCTATATTTATTTTTATTACTACTAGCTTCCGATGAGGTAGAGAGAAAAAAAATGGGTTTACCTATTTTCCCTTTTTTAATCTATTATTCTCTCGCTTTATGTGATCAAACTAAATTGACATCTTACAACTTTTGGTCTATAAACGTGTGAAAAAAAAAATACCGACCATTTATAATACATGGTTTAAATTAATGAAAACTATAATTGTTGAGGGGATCGTTTAATCAATTTTTATTCATTCGATGATTTATTTATTAACCTACAAATTGATAACACTTATGATGTAAGCATGGGTGTGAGACAAAACCTCTTCCAAACAAAATATATGTGTTGCGCGCTTATTCGATTTCCCGAATTGTGAACAACTTGAGTCGTTTATGTTTGGTTCATGTGGTCGCAACAACTTATTTGTTTGTTTTTCGGACCAAAACTTGGTTTGAACCGATGTACGTACCAATGGTAATGCGCTTTCAAAAATAACATCACTAAGAGGGTCAGTGTAACAGGGTTACAGAGTTGGGTACTTAGTAGCTAGCAACTAGGCTGCTATAGTTGCGGTGTCAGAGCAGCACAGCTGCGATTCCAGACCAGCGCAACATAGTAGCGTAGCAACTTGGCGGCGCAGCTACTTAGTAGCGTAGCAGCACAGCAGACCAACACAGCTTAGCAGTATAGCAACGCCGCGGAATGTAGATAGAACGGTATTTGTTCTATAAGGATATTTTGAGATTTGTCTCGGTTGACCGTGAAGGTCCACGTGTACAATTGTACAGTACTAGGTTGACTACCAGCTAGCAAGTTTAAATAGTGAAGCAGGCCTAGTCAGCAGGACACTCTTTGAATAGACCTTCGCAGCGAGCGCTGAATTTTTGTAATCCTCTCCCGAGTAATAAAGCGCAACCTAGTCTGTCATTGTTGTGTGCTCCTGTTGTTGCTACGAGAAGATCCTTGGAGCTTTCCGCTGTGTATTGTGGTGAATTCTGGTGCTTATATATATTTTTTGTCCCTTTTACACTGGCATCGGAGCTATTCCCCGTGACTCGACAGCATGGACGAACACGGCGTATCCACTATAAAAATGTTAGCGCAAGTTCTCAGGGAGTTAGAAAGAGTTAGATTACAGAACGCGCAGCTGAGCAACACCGTTGCAGCTTTGGAATCTCGTCTTGGTGAGCGACCTCATGGAGGCATGGAGAGGGACTACAGGAGACCGAAATTAAGACTTCCCGACGAGTTCGACCCTGCAAGGCACAAGAACCTGGACACGTGGCTATTCTCCGTTGCAAATTATCTCGAGAATTTTCCTAGCCTATCGGACCGTGAGAAGATTCACTACGCGGGTGGTCTTCTTAAAGCGGTAGCGGGAGCATGGTGGAGGACATTGGTGGAGAATGATGAGATACCAACCGTTTGGGCTCTCTTCATTCAATTCCTCCATGACGCTTGGCAGCCTGTCAATAAGGTTAAGGCCGCAAGAGATAAGATCGTAGTGTTGAAGCAACGAACTTCGGTGTTGGAGCTTACACAACGGTTTTTGGAGTGCAAGGTTCAAATACCTACGATGATGGAGGATGAAGCTGTGGATCGCTACGTGAACGGGCTTAAATCATCCATTCGTAGGGATGTGGAACAATGGCTTGCTCGGGAAAGCATAACTCCTAGTCTCTCGGCAATTATTCAGTTTGCTGAGCGGACCGATTCAGTCGACTTCACCTTCCGTAGACCTTATCATTATGGGTCGAGTAGCGGCGGACGGGGTCGACGAGACGCTGGTCCAACTCCCATGGAGCTCGGAGCAATTGATGAGGATAAGGAGGTGGTCAACGTGCTACGGAATAAGAAGAAAACTATCAAAATCAAGGCCAACAACTTGTCCCCCGAGGAGCTCCAACGGAGGAGGCAAAATGGCTTATGCTTCCAGTGCGGTTCCCCGGACCATATGGCCCGAGAATGTCCAAAAATTGAAAAATCCAGGAAAGGGGAAACTTACCGTCATGATGTTAGCCAGTGAAGGAGGAGACCCTTTGATATTTCGGGGTCAAATCAAAGTGAGCGCAATTAGCTTCATGGTGGACCCCGGAGCATCGGGAAATTTCATCAACGAGGCGACGGTGAAAAGGTTGAAACTTCCTCTCATGGTGCTTAAGGATTATCACTCGGTACAATTGGCACACAGATGTTCTTTATCCATTACCCATCGTACTCCGAGGTTACTCGTCGGAATCGGGAAGTTCTGATGGTACGACACACTTCATGAATTACCTCTTGGGGACCATGAGGTAATCCTGGGGAAGCCGTGGCTACAAAAATGGAATCCGATGATCGATTGGAGAAGTGGGGCCATGAGAGTGAAGAGGGGTGAAGAAGAGTTTGAGGTAAAAGCAGGAGCGGCTAGTAAAGGAGCGGAAGAGGGACGCCTACTTTCGGCCTTACAGCTTAAGAAGGCACTCAGAAATGGGAAAACTAATGGTGTAGCATTCGTCCAGTCCATGGAGGAGGCGAAGGAGGAGATTCCGGAGGGAATGGAAGAAGAAGGACCCCAACTTCGACTCAAAAGAAAGTGACGACAACGGAAAGACTTTCGAAGAGGCCCTGGAAGTAGTGACAAAACTTCTCGAGGAGTACGTAGATGTTTTTCCCACGAAGCTCCCTGAGGGCTTACCTCCGAAGCGCGAAGTAAACCACAAGATAGAGCTTGTTCCCGGAGCGGTACCCTAGGCTAATCGGATGTACAAGATGAGTTACACCGAATTGGACGAACTCAAAAAGCAACTCGCGGAGTTGGTCAAAGCCGAAGCAATAGAATCGAGCAAGTCACCGTATGGAGCCCCCGTTCTCTTCGTGAAAAAAAAAGATGGAGGTTTTCTTATGTGTGTGGACTACCAAGCGCTAAACAAGTTAACGGTGAAGAATGCGTACCCTTTACCGAGAATAGACGAATTGTTGGATCGACTTCGAGGTGCTAAATATTTCTCGAAGATAGATTTGCGGAGCGGTTATCACCATATTAGAATTGCCGAGGAGGATGTGGAAAAGACGACGTTTAGAACTCGGTATGGCCATTTCCAATTTCGGGTAATGCCGTTCGGGTTGACCAATGCGCCGGCGACTTTTATGCATCTGATGAACTCCATCTATCGGCAATATCTGGATGCGTTTGTAATCGTCTTTCTATACGACATCTTGGTGTTTAGCCGAACGCTAAAGGATCACATAAAGCACCTACGAACGGTCCTACAAGTCCTTCAGGAAAATAAGTTGTACGCAAAGAGGAGTAAATGTGATTTTTTGAAGGAGAAAATTGATTTTCTGGGCCATGTGGTGAGCCGGGACAAAATCGCAGTGGATCCGAACAAAACGAGGGCAGTGAAGGATTGGCCGCAGCCGGTGAATATTACGGAATTACGGAGATTTCTGGGATTATGCTCCTATTATCGACGTTTTGTCGAAGGTTTCGCAAAAATCGCTGCACCACTCACGGAATTACTCAAAAATGACGTGCCCTACGAGTGGAAATCGGCGCAAAGGGCAGATTTAACACGCTAAAGGAGCGATTGGTTACCGCCCCTGTGTTAGCTGTTCCCGACCCGGACTTACCTTGGACAATAATTACAAACGCCAACGATACGGCTATTGGAGCGATCCTTATGCAGGATCAAGGAAAAGGCCTACAACCCATTGCCTACGACAGTCGAAAAACCAAAGGCAGCGGAGCTTAACGGGGCCACCCATGAAAAGGAGACAATTGCGATCATCAATGCGCTGGAGGTTTGGAAATGTTACGTTCAGGGGAAGAGGATCATAGTTATTACGGATCACCACTGTTGATATTTGTGTATTTTCTAGGTCTGTAAATAGGATAGAAAAAGGCAAAGGCAGTCTGCTTCTAACTCCCCTCTCCAAGCCCCCACACTTGTTGTAGTCATTGAATGTTAGATAGGGAGCTAGAGCCATGGCCGCCTAAGCTCTCTAGAGAAGACAGGGGGTAAATTAGGTACTCTTACCAAAATTTAGTTGTCGGACCCAGGAATTGATCGTGGTACCTGCCGTCTGTCAATCAATCATAGCCGGTAGCTTTAACCGTTTAGTCTAGCGCTGGTATTAAGACGTACATGATTTGATAATTATTTAATTAGTTACACGTAGACTTTATCATTTAACTGAAAATATATACGTAGTGCATAGATACAATTATATAAAGTATGAAGTACGATACGGTTACGAAATATATACCGCGCATTTTGTTTGACATCAAAAAGAATACCGCGCAAGTATTTATGACGGCTACGATTGAAATCCGGATTTGATCGGACGGCCGCGAAGGATGCCGAGATCGCGGAATAGGATTTTGGCGGTTTGCGATCACCGCCACATCGAATGACACGTGGCAAAACCACATTGGATTGCGGCAACTCCGGGGATTACGGAAATGAATCCCGATATGACATGTGTCGACATTTTGGCCATGTCGTACGATGGCCGTACAGAAAGTACACCGGCACCTGTACTTTTATGTACGACACAGTATTTTAATTGGTGCCGTACTTCAGTAGATAGAGTTTTAGAGGGGGAATAGGACTTAGAAAATTTTGGGTAGGTAGCTGCCTCTCCCAGAGAGCACCTTGTATAAATGGCAAACTTAGTATGGGGAAGAGAGAAAAGCACACATAAATTCCACGAAATCAACAGTGTGCTTTTGGAGGTATAAGGGAAGTAAAGAGAGAGGAGGTACTTGAGGATGTCGAGGAGTGTAGAGTGTATGACTTAGAAATGAGAAAGTCAGATCTAGGATCCATAAGTGAAAACGGGAAAGATAAAATTAATGAAGATAATTTTATAAATAATAGGGAAACAAAAAACTGGTCGGAAAGCGAGCCTTCAACGGATTCCGAGGAAAGGGGAGAAGTGAAACTCTAAGAGGTTTTAAAGCATAGGGGAGAAGAGAAATATTTGATTAAAGGTTTAGGGGAGAAGAAATATTTATTGGGAATTAAAATAGAAAGTGATAGTGGAAAGAATTCCATGGGAGAGAGTGAGGGAAGTTCAGAAAATGGGGTAGTTATCATGGATAAAAATATGAGTACAGAAGATGTAGATCTTATGAGGAACTTAGTGGGGACTAGTGTATTTTGGGAATATTTGGAGGTGGATGGATTTGACATCACTACTTGGTGTGATGTCGCTTGTGAAGATGTGCCTCTAAAAGGGTTATCATCCGGGTATATGTTGTAGATTGGAGATGGGGCTGGCTGTTTGGATTGCAAGAGAGAAATCTGGATGTGTGTGGATGAAAAATTGATGAGGTGGATAAAATCTTTGCTCGGGGTTATGAAAATTGGGATGCTTAATAAAATATGTGATCAGCAAGTTCGAATGTTTATTTCAGCTCATCTAATGGACCTTCTAAAATGTGAGGGTATTGTCATAAAGGTTTATAAAACAAAAAGGAAATAGGAAAAGAAAAAAAAAAGTATAGGGATGGAGTATTCTGGTTTTTTTTGTGTGGGAGTTGAAAGGAAAATAGACTAGAAAATAAGGGGAGTGTTGATATTTGTGTATTTTCTAGGTCTGTAAATAGGATAGAAAAAGGCAGAGGCAGTCAGCCTCTAACTCCCCTGTCCAAGCCCCCACACTTGTTGTAGTCACTGAAGGCTGGATAGGGAGCTAGAGCCATGGCTGCCTAAGCTCTCTAGAGAAGACATGGGGTAAATTAGGTAGACTTAACAAAAGTTAGTTGACGGATCCAGGAATTGATCCTGGTCCCTGCCATTCGTAAATTTGAAGTAGCCGTTAGCTCTAGCCGTTAAGTCTATGACAAATATTACGATATATAGGGTTTGATAAATATATAAATCGTTTCATGTAGATTAATTCGTTTAACGCCGAATAGATACTTAGCGCATAGATACAGTTTGTTTTAGTACGAAGTACAGTATGGGGACAGAACGGATACCGCGCATTTGTTTCGATAGCGAAACAAATACCGCGCGTCGAATTTCAGCGGCTATGATTATAGCCAGTTTTGATCGGACGGCCGCGATATGCGCCGCGATCACGGAAAAGGCATTTTTGGCGTTTTACGGTCTTTGCCACGTCAGATGACACGTGGCGTGATAACATTGGATTACGGGAATTCCGAAGATTACAGGAACTAATCCTGATTTGACACGTGTCGATCTTTTGGCCATGTCGTACAATGGTCGTACATAAAGTACACCGGCACCTGTACTTTTTTGTACGACACAGTAATTTGATAGGTGCCGTACTTCAGTAGATAGTGTTTTAGAGGGGGAATAGGACTTAGAAAATTTTGGGTAGGTAGCTGCCTCTCCCAGAGAGCACCCTATATAAATGGCAATTTTTGGCCAGCCATAAATATCAATTTACTTGACCATTTTCAGTGATTCTTTTTGCTGCGGACTCAGGGGAGTCCAGGCTGCACAACGGTGTAGTCGGTCAGAGTTTTTGTCTGCCAGGGTGGTTGCATTTCTAAGGGAAAGTCAAAGTGGGTGAATGTGTCCAAATTTGACCCTTCATAACTTACTGCTCATGGGAGCAAATTCATAGATTCTTTTTGCTATCGACTGAGTCTTGTCTTCACAAGGGTGAAGGTGGTCACAATTTTTGTCTGCCAAAGTGGCAGTTATTCTTTTTGAAGCACCAAGGGTCAGGGTTATCATAGGGGCTTCGTGTGAGCTGCCCATTTTGAGGACCCATTGAGGTCTCAAAAGTGTAGGTTATGGGCCCACCCTCTAGGGTGCCCATCTTTAATGGAACTGGCTTCATATACTGGTAGAGTATAATGACAAGAGCTCTAATAGAGAAAAGGTTTTGTGGAAATAGTGAGTGGACGGGTGAGGCGTCCATCAGGTCTAGGCATCCCTCCAGGATTTGGAGGAAGCATATTCACCAGAGATGCAGATCCTTCTCCAACGGAAGAGATAAAAGAAGGTGAGGTGGTGGACAAAATAAAGGAGAAGGAGACGACCACACCTATAGCAACAAGTTCAACATTCATGTCACCTATTCGAGGAATGAGGAGAATGATATTGATACCTGGGACTATAAAAATATGGCGGTAAAGCGTTTCATCCAGCCCCATCTTACTTCTACCTTCCCCTTCCTAAGCAACGGCTACTGTTGATATTTGTGTATTTTTTAGGTCTGTCAATAGGATAGAAAACGGCAGAGGCAGTCTGCCTCTAACTCCCCTCTCCAAGCCCCCACACTTGTTGTTGCAGTGAAGGCTGGATAGGGAGCTAGAGCCATGGCTGCCTAAGCTCTCTAGAGAAGACATGGGGTAAATTAGGTAGACTTAACAAAAGTCAGTTGACGGACCCAGGAATTGATCCTTTTCCCTGCCGTCCGTCAATTTGAACTAGCCATTAGCTCTAGCCGTTAAGTCTAGGACACATATTACGATGTATAAGGTTTGATAAATATATAAATCGTTACATGTAGATTAATTCGTTTAACGGCGAATAGATACTTAGCGCATAGATACAGTTTGTTTTAGTAAGAAGTACGGTATGGGGATAAAACGGATACCGCGCATTTGTTTCGATAGCGAAACAAATACCGCGCGTCGAATTTCAGCGGCTAGGATTATAGCCGGTTTTGATCGGACGACCCCAATAGGCGCCACGATCACGAAAAAGGCATTTTTGGCGTTTTACGGTCTTTGCCACGTCAGATGACACGTGGCGTGATAACATTGGATTACGGGAATTCCAGAGATTAAAGGAACTAATCCTGATTTGACACGTGTCGAATTTTTGGCCATGTCGTACAATGGTCGTACATAAAGTACACCGGCACCTGTACTTTTCTATACGACACAGAAATTTGATTGGTGCTGTACTTCAGTAGATAGAGTTTTAGAGGGGGAATAGGACTTAGAAAATTTTGGGTAGGTAGCTGCCTCTCCCAGAGAGCACTCTGTATAAATGGCAAACTTTGGCCAGCCATAACTATCAATTTACTTGACCATTTTTAGTGATTCTTTTTGCAGCGGACTCAAGGGAGTCCACGCTACACATGGGTGTAGTCGGTCAGAGTTTTTGTCTGTTAGTGTGGCTATATTTTGAAGGGAAAGTCAAAGTGGGTGAATGTGTCCAAATCTCATATTCAAACTTTGCATTCTGTGGTGGAACTGAGCACACAGAAAGTGTTATTTCACAGGGGTGAATATATCACATAAAGTGTTATTTCACAAGGGTGAATATATATTGGGGTTTTGACTGTCAAGGGGTCAGTCATTTGGGTTTATATCAACTTGGAGTCGGCACTATTTAGATTAGCTTCTTTTGGATCTGCTTACTCTGAGGGCCAATGGAGGTCTCAGAGTTTCATCTACCTCTCTCTCTCTCCTGAGTCTTTTGTGACTACGACAAGTATGGGGACTTGAGAGAGAGAGAGAGAGAGAATAAGTGAAGCTACGTGATTTATTTAACTCTTTTCTTTTCTAATGCAAGACCTAAAAAATACCTAAGAAATCACTAATTTCTAGAACTCCGCCATTTAGTTCCCTGGTTTCTTACAAAAATGACACAAACCATTGGGAGCCCCTTGTCCAAACACATTAGTTTGATTTTTCTGCCCCCCCTCCATAATTTCTGACTGGTTTTGTGGAATCCTTGTTCCTCCAATCGGTCCCGGCTGCCAAGGCTTACCCACAATTTCCTCCGTTTTGGATCTCTATTATATTCTCACAAACGAGAATCATCGCCACCACTGAATTCCATATCTACCTTGAGTTCGGCAAGTCCTTCACATGTTGACTATATTCTCGACCTCATCTGGTTTCTTCATGAGCAAAGAGTTAACCTTTTCCCTTTCACTTTCTTCTTTTTTAGCACTATCTAGCTCCATGAAAAGTGTTGTGAGCTTATTACAAAAATCGAACATCTTCGCCCCTTTGTATACATATGCATTTATTTTCTGATCAACCAACTGCTGTTGCTGAATCGTTCCACTTTGGTATATCTCTATGAGAGCCACCCATACATCGGATGCCCTATCTACTTGCAAATGAGGAGATGCAAGTCCTTGAGTGACAAAGTCACTTTTACACAAAAAGGTGAGTCCAGTAGTGAAACTCTGAGACCTCCATTGGCCCTCAGAGTAGGCAGATCCAAAAGAAGCTTATCTAGATAGTGCCGACTCCAAGTTGATATAAATCCAAATGACTCACCCCTTGACAATCACAAACCAATTTTAGCTTCACTCCTGTGAAATAAGACTTTCTGTGTGCTCAGTTCCACCACTGAATGCAAAGCTAGAATATGGGTATTGGACACATTCACCCACTTTGACTTTCCTTAGAAATGCAGCCACCCTGGCAGGCAAAAAATCCTACCGACTACACCCTTGTGTAGCGTGGACTCCCAGAGTCTGGAGCAAAAAGAATCACTGAAAATGGTCAAGTAAATTGATTGTTATGAATGGTCAAAGATGACCTTTTGTACAGAAGCTCTCTCACAACGAGGGTCCTATCTACCAAATTTTTCTAAGTCCTATCTCCCTCTAAAACTCTTTCTACTGAAGTACGACACCAATTAAAATATTGTGTCGTACAGAAAAGTACAGGTGCCGGTGTACTTTTTGTACGGCCATCGTATGACATGGCCAAATTGTCGACACATGTCATATCCGGATTCGTTTCCGTAATCCCCGGAGTTGCCGCAATCCAATGTGGTTTTGCCACGTGTCATTCGATGTGGCGGTGATGGCAAACCGCCAAACTGATATTCCGCGATCTCAGCATCCTTCGCGACTGTCCGATCAAATCCGAATGTCAATCGTAGCCGTCATAAATACTTGCGCGGTATTCTTTCCGATGTCAAACAAAATGCGTGGTATTTCTTTTGTAACCGTACCGTACTTCGTACTTTACACAACTCTTTCTATGCATTATTTATATAGTTCCCGTTAAATGAATTAGTCTAAATGTAACTATTTACATAACTATCATACGCCATATACTCTATCGTATGACCTAGACCATTAGGATAAGGTAACCGGCTACCGCGAAATTGACATACGGTAGGTATCAGGATCAAATCTTGGCATTTCAATCTCCCTTTTAAAAAACCCAATAAAACTACTGCTTGTCTCTCTTTGGACAGCACAGTCAGCCATGGCTAACTCCTCCTCCAGTCTTCAGTGACTGCGACAAGTGTGGGGACTTGAGTGAGGAGTTAGAGGCAGGCTGTCAATATCTTCTATTTGCTTTTTATTTTGCAATCTCTAGACCTAGAAAATACTTGAATTCCAACAGTCGCCACTATTAAATCCGAGCTTCTCAAGGCGCTTCCCTCCGATTCTTCTCGTGCCCGTCTTCTCTCTTGTGGTGGACCTGGTTCTGTGTCTTGGCTTTTTGCCACACCTATTTTGTCCACTCTCCAATTCTCACCAGCTCAATTCACCACCGCCCTTCGGTTTCGCCTTGGCCTCCCCCATCCTCCTTTACTTGGCTCTCTTGTTTGTGCATGTGGTCGTGTCTTGGGGCTCGATGGTGTCCATTTGCTTCGTTGCTCCCATGGGGGAGATTTGATCCAGGCGCACGACACTATTCGAGACACAGTTGCCACTATCGCTTCAGAAGGGGGCTTTTCTGTGCGTCGAGAGGTTTCTCATATTATTCCCTCGCGTCGGATCGATGTTGTTTTGCTTGATGGTGCCCGTCGCATTTTCGGTGATATTGTTCTGGCGAACCCTACTTCAGCTACAGTTGTTGGTCAGGCGGCTCGACATCTTCGGGTGGCAGCTCGTGATGCTGCTAAGGCGAAGGAGCGTGATTATGCCCACCGGGACCCTATGGATGACTTTATTCTGATGGCGGTCGAGATCTTTGGTTGTTTGGGTGTTGCACTGGACGAGTTTCTCCGTACTTGTGCTCGACGTGCTTTCGAGCGT
>JBBHKE010001960.1:0-49508 GCA_037447655.1 Zygnema cylindricum
CATTGAGGCCCTTGAGTCTATGATCCACCCATCCTTAGGTGGATCCCTCTTACCTCAGAAAGCACACTTTTGTCTCCGTAGAATGTGTGCATGCTTCTCATTGGTTTTTGGTTTAAGAAGAAGCTCCTCAAGCTCCTCTTCCGGTTCAGTTACTTCATCTTCTTCTTTGTCATGAACTTGAGTCAGAAAAGCCTTTTTCTTTCCTCCATCTCTTGAGGAACCTTTTCCATCATCTTTCAGTCGGAGATCTTCAAGCTTGACACGATCTATCATATAATGTCCCAGTTTCTTGCAGAAGTGACATAGTCCACCTCGAGGAGCTCCTCTCCCTTGACGATCAAATCAGCCACCTCCTTGTCCTTTTCCTCCAAAGTTTCGATAGGGATCCTTTCCCTTTTCCTCATCGCGCTTCCGCGAATTAGTCAATGATACCCATTTGTTAGTTTGACCTCGCGCTGTCACCTAAATACACCCATCGCTAAATCTTTTGAATTAAAACTCCAAATCGCGCGATTCTTTCGCGGGCGTTTACCAAATTCATAACAATATAATCCTAACCCTTAAATACCCACTTCCAACCAAGTTTGATCCACTATTAGTGTTACATCATCCCCTGTTTATTTTTAACTAACCTCAGTTAAAACACATTTCATTCTAAAGACGAGACTTCTATATTATTATCCCTCCAATACCTTTGTAAAAACTTAGAATTTTTATCCTCTAAAGTCAACTCATTTTGTGGCCTTCCTAGATAATGCACTTGGCAGAATACAGTATTGCGAACTTTGAACCGTTGACCAATCTTATCTATGACCCATCAATGGACCTCAGGTTCTATAATTATTGAGGGATCCAATTTTGATTCTCCTTCAGTTAGTCGAAAATTTGTTGGTTTCAACTGACTTATGTGTATTAGTAGCAGGCAAAAACTCTGACCGACTACACCCTTGTGTAGCGTGGACTCCCTTGAGTCCGCATCAAAAAGAATCACTGAATTTGGTCAACCGAGTGAGTGGATAAAAAAATGGAAAAGTTTGCCGATTTATACAGATGCTCTCTGGGAGAGAGGTGGCTACCTACAAAAATGTTATAAGTCCTAAAACCCCTCTCTAAACCCTCTAGTACTGGGGTCCGGTCCAATCCCAACACTGTATAATACATTAAGGTACAGGTGCTGGTGTACCTTTTGTACAGCCATCGTACGACATGGCCAAAAAGTCGATACATGGCATATCCGCATTCGTTCCTATAATCCCCAGAGTTGCCGCAAGCAAATGTGGTTGTGCCACGTGTCAATTGACCTGGCTGTGACCGCAAACCGCCAAAAACCTATTCCGCGATCTCGACATCTATCGCGGCTGTCTGGTCAGAACCGGCATTAAATTGTAGCCATCGAAATTGAATGCGCGATATTTGTTTGGCTATCGAAACAAATGCGCGGTATTTGTTTCTTCATCGTACCGTACTCCGAACTATATAAAACTGTATCTATGCACAACGTACTATTTCTAGTTAAACAAATTAGTCTACCTGTAAACATTTAAATTCTTATCAAACCCCATCCATCATAGCACACTTCTTAGGTTATAGGTTAACGCAGCCGGCAACCAACTACTGTGACGGACGGTAGGTACCAGGATCAATTCTTGGGTCCGTTACTAGCATGTTTACAAGGATTTTATGCAAATTCTATTAATGGGAGTTTAGATTCCCATGTGTTCCGAATTCTATTATAAATAGTCCTAAGCATTTCCTCCAGTGTACGTTTTATATTTTTGTTTGTTCATCTGTCTGAGGATGATAAGAGGTACTCATTTTAATCCAGTGCCTAAATTTTGCTGCAATTCTTTCCAAAATACAGACGTAAATGTAAAATCCCTATCACTGACTTTAGACTCTGGGGCTCCATGATGTCTAACCACGTTGTTAAAATATAACTTTGCAATATCTACAACTGAATGAGTAGTTTTGCAAGGGATAAAGATTGCCATATTATTGAACCTATCGACTACAACAATGATACTATCATTTCTTCAAGATGTAGCAGGCAACCGTGACAATACAATCCATACTGGCAGATTCCCATGGTCTTTCGTAGATATATAAAGGTTTTAAGAGACCTCTAGGTTTTTGGTTACTATGTTTGCTCTGTTGGCAAAGGACACAATTTTCCACGTGTTTCGACACCTGCTTTGACATCTCGGGCCAAAACAATCTACTATGCAACCAACTAAGAGTTTTATCTCGACCTAGATGTCCTAAATGCTCATGGGCTTCATGTACAAGTTGTTTTCTTAAGTCTCCCATTTCACGAATGCATAGTCTATCCGTTGTTTGCAAATACAATAAACCATCTTTTATTCTAAAGTTTTTGACATGCCTCTTATTCAATGGGTCAGAATGCCCTTCGAAATATTATTGCAAATCAAATCAAAATAAAGATCTTTATCATAAACATTTCTAACAGCATCTAAAACCAATTCATCCCGAACCATCACACTTATTTCAAAACATATGTTTAAAGGATCCGCGACTACATTTGTGTTTCCAAAATATGTTTGACATTAAATTTGAAATATGCCAATTTTTGCATCCACTTAACATGTCTACTAGTCATAATCGGTGCATCAGTTAATCACTGTAGATAGGAGAGTGCCTTAATATCACAGTGAATTCTAAATTCTTTATTATGCAAATAACAACGTCATTTCACCAGTGCATGAACAATTGCAACTAATTATTTTTCTTTCACGGGATAGTTTTTTTCAGCATCATTGAATTCCCTAGACTCAAAAGCAATACGATGAAAATGTTTGCCGACTTTTTGACTTATGATTACGCCTAGACCTTTATCATTTGCATCAGTAATGATCACAACTTTAAATTCCCTAGCAGGATCAAGATACACCAGTTTAGGGGCAAAGGTCAACTTCCCTTTTAGTTCTTCGAAAGGTGTCTCCTAATCGACTCCTCACACAAACGTATACTTCTCCCGAAATAAATCCGTCAAAAGTGCGGCGATCATACTGAAGTTCTTGATAAATTTCTTGTCGTTCACTGTAATCTTGTTTAGACTACGATAGTCGACACACATTGTCAACGTCCTGTCCTTCTTTTTGACGAAGAGAGTTGGTACTCTGTACGGTGATTTGCGAGGCTGAATAAGTCTTTTCTCGAGGAGCTCTTTGATCTGTTTCTTTAGCTCCTAATGCTAAAAGTAACTGTGCTTATAAATTCGTGTGACAGGAGGATTACATCCAAGTTCCAGGTTAATAGCATGTTCCACATCTCGAGAAGGTGGCCTTTCTGAGGGTAAATCACTTGGGAAAACATCTTGAAATTCAAAAATCAAATCTTTTACAGCAGCATCAGATGTATTTATGTTAATTACAAAATCAGATTTTTCTTTTTCAAGATTTTTAGTCATGTCTAGTTTAGGAATAACATCAATGTTAGTCTTTTCTCCCCCTATTTTATCAGTAACTGCCTCAGTTACTAATAACAAGAAAGCATGATTTGTTTTATCTTTTAAATTCTTTTTAAATTGTTTAGCATAAATCAAACCTTCCACTCCAAATTTGGTTATGTTATTTATATGATTCCTATGCAACTTTTTCGAAGGTAATGCTTGCAACACCTTCCTTCCGTTCTCCAACTTTACCCTCAATGTGTTAGTTTCACAATTAATTTGAGGGTTATGTTTTGTTAACCAAGGCTTTTCCAATATTAGCTCCTCACTACCCAAATTCATTATTTCACACACAACTTTCATTTTATGACCCTGGATATCAATTTTTATTGTGTCAGTTTGTAAATCTAATGTGGACTTATTACCATTTGCCACTTGAACATGCAAAGGTTTTTCCCTTATGACTTTAGGAATTTTATTTTCCTCTACAAACTTATATGAAATAAAATTATGTGTAGCACCTTAATCTACCGTAACTCTTAATGGTTTCCCTTCCACTAAAGACTCTAATCTGATCAAACTGTGTCAGGTGTCTTCGTAACTTAAATGTCCCAACATAGGTCTGTTGTTAAGAGTTTAATGAAAAGGACTTTTCAAACTATGGAGCATAGTTAGCATCATAATAAATTCAGCTATCCTAGCCTTTCCTTTCATTAGCTTGCCCTCCAGAGTTAACTCCTTAACCTCTGGATCTGGTCGACTCAACTAAGGACTTTCAACTAGTCTTTTCCGTTTCCCACCTCTTGGGCTTCCTGTTGAGCTAGGTATAATGCAATATCATCCTGAAGACCTTCATTGACATCAATTGTTTTAAGAGATCCTTTATTTGTATTGTATTTGGCGTAATGATCACGACCTCCGCAATTAAAACAAGTGATTTTCTTTTTCGATTTTGTGCACTCTCTGCTGGAATGTCCCTCCTCTTCACAGTTATAACAGTTAATTTTCTTCAGTTGTGCACACTCAAATACCCTATAACCTCTTTTCTGACAGATAGTGCATGTGGGAATGCTACGATTGGTTTTTGAGCATTAATACTTGGTTTAGGACTCTTAATAAATCCCCGTCTATTGTTAAATTTGTTTCCTGCATTAACACTTTGTCCACCTCTCTGATTTTCCTTCAAGATATTTTGTCTGTTCACCAGACCTGCATTCAGACCCTCTTTACAATTCCTCCTCACCCCAATCTGATACTTCATTCAAATTACCCTAGAATGGTCGAGTTTCCCAATTATGCCCCAACTGATCCTCTAATTCCAATAATTTATCTTGTAATTCCTTCAAATTAATAATTTTTTGATGTTTCAGCTCTGATTTTAATATAGGATTCAGATAGTTCAAGAAATGCAACTTAGCCATTTCATCAGTCAAACCTATGACATGCATGCTAGATGAGTCAAATTCTACAATATAATCTTTCACAGATTTAGACACAGTTCAGCCACTTTTGTTCGATTCTGGATTAATAAGTGACTGACAAGAATAGTGATTTGATTGCGGTCTTAAAAGCTTCCCAATCACTATTATCGAGAATTAGGTTAGACCTTCTTTGAGTGTAATACCAAATCTGAGCATCACTTTTCAGAGAGCTAACAGCAAAAGAAGTGTAATCATCACGATCACAATTCTTAGATTCCAAATAATACTTTATATGAAAAATCCAAGCATCCAACTCATCAATCTTCTTGCCATCAAAGGATGGTGCTTCACTAATAGACAATTTCAGATCTCTTGTCTTCTTAGGTCTATCGTGATCATCTTCCCTAAACTCGAATTCCTCTTATTACTCTCACCCTTTTGGTCATTAACATCATTTCTAGTGTTGATTAAATTAATTAGCTCATCCAATTTTTGATTTGAAACTTTCATATTTTCCTTAACATCCTTCAATTCACTTTTCAATTCAGAAATTGTTTCATCAATAACAACAGCATGATTATTAAATCTTTTGACCAATTTGACAGTATGCTTTTTCAAAACATTCAAATCATTCTCCATTTCACGTTTCCATGCAGAATTTGCCATTATCACACAATAAAATCAAGCAATAAGAAAGGTAGAGTATAATTATCCATAAGAGTTTGCAGCAAATTTGAAGTCTTAGATTTCTTCAATCCTAGACTTCTTTTCGTTGACAAATCTTTTGAAAAATATCAAAATCTGAGAAATCAAATAAATATTAAAAGTAAGTTGGTGAAAATTCAATTTTCCCAAACATTGAAATAGAAAGGTAAGAAATTTCCCCACAAATTTTGCAACAGCAAAATTGAAAGCTCTCCAAGGTAAAATTCAACCACAAATTTTGCAACTGCAAAATTGAAAGCAATCAAAGGTAACAATTTAGGGTTTGAAAAGTTTTGAGTCATTTTTGGACTCCTTTGCTCTTGAAGAAGTAAAGTACTCCACTTTCCTTCTCCTCGATTAACAAATTTCCCATTTCCCACTACATCAATGTCTTTTACTCTATAATCCTCACATCTTTACCCTTCATGACTTGAAGCCCTCCCTCTACACATGAATCATTGCTAAGAGAAAACAAGTTTGTTTGGCCTCTAGGTAATTGGAGTGAGCTTCAACGGTGGCTACACGGCCCACCCCGCCTGAGTCCTTACGACTTAAGCACGCCCCACATTAAACCAGCGGCCGTTGGCGTTGTGGTCACTTTGTTTCCCTCCAATCCCCTATCACTTGACATTGTGGTTTCACCGACATAGGTCATAGCACCCTCACTGGTCACGACAGTCGATTTTCAGGTGAGCAAACTTCTCCCTGGTTTCTAACCAAAGCTTTGATACCATATGTAATAGGATCTCCTACCTCTCATAAAATCCCATTACTACAACCAATTTCAATTACACATTCCACACATTGGAAAATATACATTCACATTGGACATCACTCACATAAGGATAAACTTTTAATTAGAAGAAGCTTCTATCCACATAACATTAGTTTCGTCTCTTGCCCTCGTGGCTCAACCCTTTTTATCAAAGTGTTTTCCACTACTCTCTACTCTTAATAATTATATCTCTTAACTACTAAAACACTACTTAGTTTGTAAGAGATTTCAATGCAAAAATGACATTGCTCCAATTTGGTTTTAATCGCCCAAGACCAAAATCAGTCAGAATTTCCACAATTTTTTCCAAAGAAAAAGATGTCTACTCTTCTGTTACACTTCTCTATTTATCCATTATCGCCATTGACTAGCCAGGCCAGAGTCAACGCTCCGTTCAACGGGTTTTACCTGGGCCAATCATTGATCAGCAATGACTCAGACTGACTAATGCAAAAACGTGCGAAATCTCTTACTAACTACGTAGCATTTACCAACCAATCAAACGCTACGTTTCACTACATAACATTTACGTGCAAAAGTGTGCGCCAAACGAAACGCGACTTTGCACGAACGTGCGTCACAAATTTCGCACGCAAAACTACCAACAAAATTCCATTAAGTGAAAGTGACGTTTCGTACTAAAAATTGTACGAAACAAACAATCGTACGCACTAAACAACTAAATGTTTCATTATTACTTTATGAAACTTACACGCGAAGTTTCGGTACTAATTTGACCCTTAACCCGTTTCAATGATACCCACTTGTTAGTTTGACCCCACGCTGTCACCGAAATACACCCATCGCTATATCTTTTGAATTAAAACTCCAAATCGCACGATTCTTTCGCGGACGTCTACCAAATTCATAAGTTTATAATCCTAAACCTTAAATACCCATTTACAACCAAGTTCAATTGACTATTACTGTTAGAGTCTCGGTAGAATATATCAAAGATTATGCTCGATTGATATTCGATATATTAAATATCGAAATTTATCGAATATGAATTTACTTGATACCCAACACTAACTGATGTTGTCCTTTACTGGAATAGTATCTCATTTGTTTACCACAATTAGCAAAACTTTTCTTTCCTCCGTAATTTTTCGCCTAATCAAAAATCTTGCAAAACATTGAAATAGAACTTCAATTTTCCTTAAAAACTCCCATTTGCATTCACATGAGGTTTCACCCATTCACATTTGAATTTCGAATTCAAGTTCAAATTCGCATTGAAATTCTCGTTTGAATTCACGTTTTCCACATTAATTTGTGGAAAGATTGCGACAGCCTTCAGTTAATATATAACCGAATCGTCCAAAAAAAACCCTCTTCCTATTAATTTTGTGGTTTTGCCACCTAAAATCAAACATTTTGGCACTATTTTGAATCATTCACACTGCATGTTTTAGTCTCGTTAGATTTGTACAATTAACATTTTTTGACATTGTTGTGGATGGTAATCGCCACAAATTTCGAAATGATCTAAATGGAACAAATGACATATTTCCGCATTATTCTGAACTATACACATGATGCATTTTTGAATTATCTGATTGGCACAACAACATTATTACTCTGAATGGTACATGTGACAAACTTTGGACTTGTCTAATCAGTTCATAAACAACGAAAACATGTTCACTAAACATCGATAGTCTGAGTTAGTATGAACTATTTCATTAATATTTTTTTTTTGCAATGTCACTTAAACCAACACTCAAGCCATCATTTACGTATTTTCGGAAGTTGACTCCTGCATATATATAGAAATCGAAAAGATGAAAATAAAATGAAGGTAAAGATTAGTAAGAAAAATAGGAAAAAGAGTTGCATACCGTTTCCGTTTCGAAAGAAAGACAACATTGTTTAGCCAAAACATAACAAACAAATTTGTATTTCCCTTCTAAACATTCACAACATTTCTTTCAAAACACATAACATGAATATTTATAAGCGGGAAAAAAAACAAGCTTAAATAAAACAGTTAACACAAAAGTTAAAAGGAGGGAAACTAAAGCAAATTTAGAAAATAAAAAAAAAATTATATAGGAGTTACCTTCAAATAAGCCTTCATAAGACAAGAGAAAATAATAAAAAATTGTAATGACATAACTGGCTCGTAAAAAACCAACAAACAAGTTAAAGGATAACAAGGCAGAAGCTATTGTGGATCTCTAAAAATTGTATTTTCATTATTAGAGGAAAATGGCAATAGCCACGTCATACTAGGCCACTCTTGTAAGAGCGTAGGCTCTTGCCACATCATCAATGGTAGAGTTGGCGGGCAGGAAAATGTTTGCCATTTCGTCTTACACAATTCAAAAATATAAGAAAACGGCGTGAAAGCGATGACGTGGGCGAAGTGCAATCCATGGCGGTGAAAGAGGAGGCAACATCCCAGTTGAAAAAATGGAGAGATTTCCAGGATGGCAAAGTAGTCGTCAGATTTTTAGGATGGCGGTGCAGTCGTCATATTCCACAAGGGAACGAAAAAAAAAAGTGGTTGTGATTGGTAAAGAAAAGTTCTATTTTGTGAGATCTGTCTGCATTTGGCTTTACCTTACGCCACATATCACCCACGTCAAATGTTGTATATTTACTCTATTTGTATATATTTTATTACTTTAATTCATGTGCCAGTGTGGTAAAAAACCCATATTACTGCTATTTTTAAATGTCATTTTGATAAGTTTGGTTTTTTTAGAATTAATATTTACCATAAAACAGACGTCTACCTATATTAGAATACATTTTAAATGAAATTGGTGCAAAGTTCCATATTTTAATTGAATACGCGGAATGTCGAACAACTGTTACAAAGTTTTTATGAAAATAAAGGCAAACACATAATGTTCTCGTTGAACTATGAACTTTTCACATATAAATTTATGTAAATATTCACACGGACAACAATGTTGTTGATGAACAGAGCTATGCGAACGTATTTTTTTCGATGTGATTTAGTTTTTTAGTTTAGTGCAATTTCACGTGGGAGCCCGATTCTATTAAATCATTCTTTGTACCGTTTTCCTCATAAAAGTACAATTTTGCACGGCAAACACCGTCCATACTTCATACTATTTAAAATAAACCTATATCAAAATTATTAACGCTAATTCAAATCGCAAAAAAACGCGAAGTACAATTTGTCTGGTAAACAGAACTAAAAATTTACTGCAAATATACGGTATTTTACGGGAAATGTTTGGACTTTCATGAAAAGATACGTTGCACTTCTTAGTGTTTTCTGTCTAGTAAACTAAACAAAACTTTTACAGAAAATGTACGGAATTCTACGGAAATTTATGGACTTTTATGAAAAGAGATGTTACAGTGTTGTGCCATTTGCGCGCGGTAAGTTTGAATTCTGTACGATTGTACGGAAATTCGTTTTACATGTACGAATTAGTACGAATACAAATTCTCTAACGATTTTAACGATTATTTCAAATCGTTCAATGCGTTAGTTACGTATAATTTTTCGTGATTGAATCGTTAGTACTAAACGGTTTGAACAACTATGCAAAAAGTCAAAAACTTTAAAGTACGTTTTTGTACTATATAGTTCAGTGCATAATGATCATGGTGTTAGTGGAAAGTGACGTGTACAGTCCCACGAGAAACTATGCATTGTATTATGTTAATATCGTGATGGGACTCTTTTGTAGGGTTTGCATACACTACGTACAGTACCTCTTTTTCTTCGAGTGAACTAAACCTTCTATATTTGTGAATAGAACCTATGTGGGTGGTTGTGAGCCATTCATATTACGGCCTACCGGCCTAGATATCAAAAAGATTCCTTTGTTCCCACCAAATATCTCATCACTCTTTTGGGTGCTTCCCAATCTCTTTTTCTAGGTTCATTTAGACTTCAACTTAGAACACCTACAGCCGCAGCTATGTTCGGACGTGTACAATTCATAAAGTAAATTAAATTGCCTTCAATTTGTCGATAAGGAATTCTTTCAATAAACCTCTTTTTTTCCTCATCAATCTCTTATTCAAAATCTATATCCCTCCCTCTTCACTCCCCTCCGATACTTTCTTTAGATCCTTGTGAGTGGTACACCCATTTGCTTTCTCCATCTAAAACTTTTCTAGCATATTACCGATAGCTTTTTTTTTAGTGAGTCTTATAATTCTATTCCCTCTATCCCTCTCCATTTGAATCGCCAAAATGTATTTTGCTTCGTCAAGATCTTTCATGTCAAACTGACTTCTCAAATCGTGTTTGAATTTGTAAATTTTATCTAAGGACTTGCTCAATACTAACAAATCGTCAACATAAATGGCAATAAATATCACTTTATTTTCATCCAGCTTGCTTTCTTCTCCACTTTCCACAAATCCTTCCGGTTTCTTCATGTAGATTTCTTCTTCCAACTCTTTGTGTAAGAAGGCGGTCTTAATATCCATCTGGTGTATTTCCATATCCTCTGCTGCGGCTAAACTTAAAAGGATTTTGGCAGAGGGAAATCTGAATACCAGTGCAAAGGTTTCTTCTTACTCTATTCGTTCTTTCTGAGTATAACCTTTAGCAACCAACCTAGCTTTATATCTTTTAGTAGTATTATCTGGGTTTAGTTTAAGCTTAAAAACCCACTTACATCCAATTGGTTTTCGGTCCGGTGGACAGTGTACCAACTCCCATGTATAGGCTTCCACGATGGAAGCCATTTTTTCATTGATGGTAGTGATCCACCTGCTGCTTTTTGGGGTATTCATGGCCTGTAAATATGTCTGAGGTTCATTCAGGTGAGACATCTTTGAGATTTCGTTATTTACTTGTCTTTCTTGAAGCCTTTTACTACTTTTTCTTCCTCCTTCAACATTTGACGCCGGTATAGAAGGCATCCTCGGGTTTTGTTTAAGATGATTTTTAACTCCCTTATCTTCCAATTCTATTGTTTGATCTAGTTCCTCGTCCGTTTCCACTTCATATTGTGGCGTTTCCTCGGATGTTGTCTTTCTGTCCTCCTCCTTTGGTATATTCGCATTTTTTTTCTTCTCCCTGTCTTCCTTCTCTTCATTTCCAAAGTCAAAGTCAGAAAACTGACCCGGTTCAAATCTGATTATGGATCAATAGACTTTACTTCATTCATCACCACTATGTTTTTTCCCAAAATGATATCTCTCTTTTTCAAGTCATACACTCGATATCCTTTTGTGCTCTCATCATATCCTACAAGATATCCTAGATTCCCTCTTCCCTCCAACTTCTTTTTAGTCTTATCGGAATCCAAACTGTAGACTTGACTTTCGACCCTTTTCAGCTATGAAATAAACCTCATTATCAAAGCTAGTTGTGAAGATTCCTTTCTTACTTCCTGTTTCGAACTCTTTTTCATCCAGAACAACTGTAGAGACTAGATTCTTGCTAAGCTGTGGAATGTAAAGAACATCTGAGAGTCTTACCATTGAAGCCTTTCCATCAACTAGAACTTTTAAATCAACCGTTCCAACAAGACTTGTGGTTTCTACTCTACCATCTCCATACTCTATCTCAACAGTTGGAATTTTTTTTAATTTAGTAAACCACCTCTTATCCTTGCACATATGCATTGAGGCCCTTAAGTCTATGATCCACCCATCCTCAGGTGGATCCCTCTTACCTCCGAAAGCACACTTTTGTCTCCATATAATGTATGCATGCTTCTAAATGGTTTTTGGTTTAAGAAGAAGCTCCTCAAGCTCCTCTTCTGGTTCAGTTACTTCATCTTCTTCCTTGTCATGAACTCGAGTCAGAAAAGCCTTTTTCTTTCCTCCATCTCTTGAGGAACCTTGTCCATATTTCAGTCAAAGATCTGCAAGCTTGACACGATCTATCATATAATGTCCCGGTTTCTTGCAGAAGTGACATAGTCCACCTCGAGGAGCTCCTCTCCCCTGTCGATCAAATCTGCCACCTCATTGTCCTTTTCCTCCAAAGTTTCGATAGGGATCCTTTCCCTTTTCCTCATCGCACTTCCGCCAATTAGTCAATGATACCCACTTGTTAGTTTGACCTCGCGCGGTCACCTAAATACACCCATCGCTATATCTTTTGAATTAAAACTCCAAATCACGCGATTCTTTCGCGGACATTTACCAAATTTATAACTTTATAATCCTAACGCTTAAACACATATTTCCAACCAAGTTCAATCCACTATTATTGTTACATCATCCCCTCTTTATTTTTAACTAACCTCAGTTAAAACATATTTCATTCTAAAGACGAGACTTCTATATTATTATCCCTCCAGTACCTTTGTAAAATCTCAGAATTTTTATCCTCTAAAGTCAGCTCATCTTGTGGCCTTCCTAGATAATGCATTTGGCAAAATAGAGTATTGCGAACTTTGAACCGTTGACCAATCCAATCTATTACGCGTTAATGAACCTTAGGCTCTATAATTATTGAGGGATCCAATTCTGATTCTCCTTCAGTTGGTTAAAAATTTGTTGGTTTCAACTGACTTATGTGTATTAGTAGATGATTTTTTCTTAAAGGCCAAAAGTCCAATTTGGCAGTAGTTAACGAATTCATCTCGACTGTAATAAATGGTCCAATGTACTTAAGAGCAAATTTCCTCGTAGGATCTGATTGTTCCTCAATCTTGCACCTGTAATGAGTTGTTGAAAGCCTAACCTTGTCATTGGTGCTTACCACCCAATCACCCTGTTTGCGGTTAGCATTTAACTCTTGCATTCTTTGTGCCTCCAATAATACTTCCAAACTATTTTCCAAACTGTTTGAATGTATTTCTAAAACTCTGTTCATCAACCTCTATTTTCTTGAGTGACCCTTGTCACTAAGTCTAATGCTTATCTGTGTTGGTATCCGTATGCAACTTCAAATTGTGAGAATCTTCTACTACCGTGTTTACAAAGATTGTATGCAAATTGTATTAATGGCAGTTTAGATTCCCATCTGTTCCGAATTCCACTATAAAAAGTCCTAAGCATATTCTCCAGTGTACATTTTATCTTTCTGTCTGTCCATATCTCTGAGGATGATAAGAGGTACTCATTTTAATTCAGTGCCTAAATTTTGCTGCAATTCTCTCCAATATACAGACGTAAATGTAGAATCCCTATCATTAACATTAGACTGGGGTATCCATGATGTCTAACCACGTTGTCAAAATATAACTTTGCAATATCTACAACTGAATGAGTAGTTTTGCAAGGGATAAAGATTGCCATATTACTGAACTTATCGACTACGACAATGATAATATTATTTCTTCAAGATGTAGCTGGCAACCATGACAAAACAATCCATACTGGCAGATTCCCATGGTCTTTCGTGGATATATAAAGGTTTTAAGAGACCTCTAGGTTTCTGGTTACTTTGTTTACTCTGTTGGCAAGGGACACAATTTTCCACGTGTTTCGACACCTGCTTTGACATCTCGGGCCAAAACAATCTACTCTGCAACCAACTAAGAGTTTTATCTCGACCTAGATGTCTTAAATGCTCATAGGCTTCTTGTAAAAGTTGTTTTCTTAAGTCTCCCATTTCAAGAATGCATAGTCTATCCTTTGTTCGCAAATACAATAAACCATATTTTATTCTAAAGTTTTTGACATGCCTCTTATTCAATGGGTCAGAATGCCCTTCGAAATATTTTTGCAAATCAAAGTAAAATAAAGATCTTTATCATAACCATTTCTAATAGCATCTAAAAACAATTCATCTCGAACCATCACACTTATTTCACAACATCTATTTAAAGGATCCGCGACTACATTTGTGTTTCCAAGAATATGTTTGACATTAAATTTGAAATATGCCAATTTTTGCATCCACTTAGCCTGTCTACTAGTCATAATCTGTGCATCAGTTAATCATTGTAGATAAGAGAGTGCCTTAATATCACAGTGAATTGTAAATTCTTTATTATGCAAATAACAACGCTATTTCACCAATGCATGAACAATTCCAACTAATTATTTTTCTTTTACTGGATAGTATTTTTCAGCATCATTGAATTCCCTAGACTCAAAAGCAATACGATGAAAATGTTTGCCGACTTTTTGACTTATGATTACGCCTAGACCTTTATCAGTTGCATTAGTAGGGATCACAACTTTAAATTCCCTAGCAGGATCAAGATACACCAGTGTAGGGGCAAAGGTCAACTTCCCTTTTAGTTCCTCGAAAGCTCTCTCCTGATCGACTCCCCACACAAACGTATCCTTCTCCCGAAGTAAATTCGTCAAAAATGCGGCGATCATACTGAATTTCTTGATAAATTTCTTGTCGTTCACCGTAATCTTGTTTAGACTACGATAGTCGACGCACATTCTCAACGTCCTGTCTTTCTTTTTGACGAAGAGAGTTGGTGCTCCGTACGGTGATTTGCGAGGCTGAATAAGTCTTTTCTCGAGGAGCTCTTTGATCTGTTTCCTTAGCTCCTCCTGCTAAAAGTAACTGTGCTTATAAATTCGTGTGACAGGAGGATTACATCCAGGTTCCAAGTTAATAGCATGTTCCACATCTCGAGAAGGTGGCCTTTCTGAGGGTAAATCACTTGGGAAAACATCTTGAAATTCAAAAATCAAATCTTTTACAACAGCATCAGATGTATTTATGTCAATTACAAAATCAGATTTTTCTTTTTCAAGATTTTTAGTCATGTCTAGTTTAGGAATAACATCAATGTTAGTCTTTTCTCCCCCTATTTTATCAGTAACTGCCTTAGTTACTAATAACAAGAAAGCATGATTTGTTTTATCTTTTAAATGCTTTTTAAATTGTTTAGCGTAAATCAAACCTTCCACTCGAAATTCGGCTATGTTATTTATATGATTCCTATGCAACTTCTTCGAAGGTAATGCTTACAAAACCTTCCTACCGTTCTCCAACTTTACTCTCAATGTGTTAGTTTCCCAATTAATTTGAGGGTTATGTTTTGCTAACCAAGGCTTTCCCAATATTAGCTCCTCACTACCCAAATTCATTATTTCACACACAACTTTCATTTTATGACCCTGGATATCAATTTTTATTGTGTCAGTTTGTAAATCTAATGTGGACTTATTACCATTTGCCACTTGAACAAGCAAAGGTTTTTCCCTTATGACTGTAGGAATTTTATTTTCCTCTACAAACTTATATGAAATAAAATTATGTGTAGCACCTTAATCTACCGTAACTCTTAATGGTTTCCCTTCCACTAAAGACTCTAATCTGATCAAACTGTGTCAGGTGTCTTCGTAACTTAAATGTCCCAACATAGGTCTGTTGTTAAGAGTTTAATCAGAAGGATTGTTCAAACTATGGAGCATAGTTAGCATCATAATAAATTCAGCTATCCTACCCTTTCCGTTCATTAGCTTGCCCTCCAAAGTTAACTCCTTAACCTCTGGATCTGGTCGACTCAACTGAGGACTTTCAACTAGTTTTTTCCGTTTCCCACCTCTTGGGCTTCTTTCTCAGCTAGGTATAATGCAATATCTTCCTGAAGACCTTTATTAACATGAATTGTTTTAAGAGATCCATTATTTGTATAGTATTTAGCGTAATGATCACGACCTCCGCAATTAAAACAAGTGATTTTCTTTTTCGGTTTTGTGCACTCTCTGTTGAAATGTCCCTCCTCTCCACAGTTATAACAGTTAATTTTCTTCAATTGTGCACACTCAAATACCCTATCACCTCTTTTCTGACAAATAGTGCATGTGGGAATGTTACGATTGGTTTCCGAGCATTAATACTTTGTTTAGGACTCTTAATAAATCCCCCTCTATTGTTAAATTTGTTTCATGCATTAACAGCTTGTCCACCTCTCTGATTTCCCTTGAAGATATTTTGTCTGTTCACCAGACGTGCATTCAGAGCCTCTTCACAATTCCTCCTCACTCCACTCTGATACTTATTCAAATTACCCCTAAATGATCGAGTTTCCCAATTATGCCCCAACTGATCCTTTAATTTTAATGATTTATCTTCTAATTCCTTCAAATTACTAATTTTTTTATGTTTCAGTTCTGATTTTAGTATAGGATTCAAATAGTTCAAGAAATGCAACTTAGCCATTTCATCAGTCAAACCTATGACATGCATGCTAGATGAGTCAAATTCTACAATATAATCTTTCACATATCTAGACACAGTTCAGCCACTTTTTTTCCATTTTGGATTTATAAGTGACAGACAAGAAACGCAATTTGATTGCGGTCTTAAATGCTTCCCAATCAATATTATCAAGAATTAGGCTAGACCTTCTTTTAGTGTAATACCAAATCTGAGCATCACCTTTCAGACATCTAATAGCAAAATAAGTGTAATCATCACGATCACAATTCCTAGATTCCAAATAATATTCCATATGAAAAATCCAAGCATCCAACTCATCAATCTTCTTGCCATCAAAGGATGGTGCTTCATTGATAGACATTTTCAGATTTGTTATCTTCTTAGGTCTATCGTGTTCATCTTCCCTAAACTCGAATTCCTCTTACTACTCTCACCTTTTTGGTCATTAACATCATTTTTGGTGTTGATTAAATTAATTAGCTCATCCAATTTCTGATTTGAAACATTCATATATTCCTTAACATCCTTCAATTCACTTTTCAATTCCGAATATGTTTCATCAATAACAGCACCATGATTATTAAATCTTTTGACCAATTTGACAGTACGCTTCTTAAAAACATTTAAAGCATTTTCCATTTCACGTTTCCATGCAGAATTTGCCATTATCACACAACGAAATCAAGCAATAAAAAAGGTACAGTATGATTATCCAAAAGAGTTTGCAACAAATTTGAAGTCTTAGATTTCTCCAATCCTATACTTCTTTTCCTTGACAAATCTTTTGAAAGATATCAAAATCTGAGAAATCAAATAAAAATTAAAAGTAAGTAGGTGAAAATTCAATTTTCCCAAACATTTAAAATAGTGAGGTAAAAAATTTCCCCACAAATTTTGCAAAAGCAAAATTGAAAGCAATCAAAGGTAACAATTTAGGGTTTGAAAAGTTTTGAGTCATTTTTGGACTCCTTTGCTCTTGAAGAAGTAAAGTACTCCTTTTTCCTTCTCCTCCATTAAAAAATTTCCTTATTCCCACTACATTTAGATCTTTTACTCTGTAATCCTCACATTCTCACCATTCATGGCTTGAAGCCCTCCCTCTACACATAAATCATTGCTACGAGAAGGCAAGTTTGTTTAGCATCTAGGTAATTGGAGAACGCTTCAGCGTTGGCTACACTACCCAGCCCGCCTGAGCCCTTAGGACCTAAGCAAGCCTCACATCTAACGAGCGGCCGCTAGCAGTGTGGTCACTTAGTTTCTCTCCAATCCCCTACCACTTGACATTGTGGTTTCACCGACCCCAGGACATAGCACCCTCACCAGTCACGACAGTTGATTTTCGGGTGAGCAAACTTCTCCCTGGTTTCTAACCAAAACTTTGATACCATGTGTAATAGGATCTCCTACCCCTCGAAAAATCCCATTACTACAACCAATTTCAATCACACATTCCACACATTGGAAAATATACATTCACATTGGACATCACTCATATAAGGATAAAATTTAAATTGAAGAAGCTTTTGTAGAAGCAAGGGATAGGGGAGAAGTAGAAACTGTTCGGAAGAATCCAAAGGAGCCATCTATTCTGGCAACCAAGTTTGAGGGAGGAAAAATAAGCAGCAAAAGACTGCAAGAGAGATATGTTAACAATAAGGTAACCAAACTGTCTCACCCCGATGAATCTCAAACTTATAATGAGGCAATGACTTGTCCAGAGAGTAAATGGTGGAAGAAAACCATTAATGAGGAGATGGCCTCAATTATGGCGGCCGATACATGGGAATTGGTGGATTGTCCTCCTAATAAGAAGTCAATTGGGTGTAAATGTGTATTAAAGCTAAAACTCAACCCGGATAACACCATTGAGCGCTAGAAAGCTCGGTTAGTGGCAAAGGGATTTACCTAGAAAGAGGGAATTGACTACGCGGAAACTTTTACTCCGGTCGTCAGGTTCCCTCCAGTTTGGATACTTCTCAGTATGGCAGCAGCATAAACATGGAAGTGCATCAGATACACATCTATAGGGCCTTCCAACATGGAGAGTTGGAAGAGGAATTTTTTATGCGACAGCCCGAGTTTGGAGCAGCGGGAGGAAAGCAAGTTATGCCGATTGATCAAATCTTTGTATGGGCTGAAACAGGCGCCTTGGCAATGGAACAAGAAGCAAAATGAGTTTCTTACAGGTTTGGGATATATTCAAATCACCTCAGATCACTCTATTTATTTGTTTCAAGATGGGGAAGGAATTACTTTTATTGTAATTTATGTTGATAATTAGCTTGTTTTAAGTAAATCTATGGATAAAATAAATAAATTGAAAAATGATCTAAAAAGAAGATTTGAGATGAAGGATATGGGAGAAGCAAGGTATATTTTGGGAATTCAGGTAGAGAGAGACAGAGAAAGAAAGATAATAAGATTAACTCATAAAGAGGCCATTGGAAACAGGTTAGAAAAATTCCAAATGGACAAGGCTAATAGTTGTACCACTCTTATGGAATTAAAGAATGGAAGTGAGGGGAGTGTGGAAGAGGGAGTTATAATCTTGGATGATGAGGTAGGTCTCGAAGAGAAAAGATTTATGCAGACCATCCTTTATATACAAGTAGTGGGCAGCCTAATATATTTCATGAATTGTACATGTCCGGATATAGTCACAGCTGTAGGAGTACTAACTAGGAGTTTGAATGCTCCCACTAAAAAAGATTTGGATGCACCTAAGAGAGTCATTAAATATCTCCTAGGGACTAGGGATCTATGGTTGCATTTGGGTGGGAACAATATTGACATCACCACTTGGAGTGATGCCAGCTATGAGGATGCTCCTATGATGAGATGCATGATTGGATATGTATTGTACGTGGGTGATGAGGCTTGCTGATGGAGCAGCAAGCAGCAAAAGGTCATTGCTCAGTCCATCATGGAGGCTGAGTACATGGCTTCTTGCTCTGCTGTAAAAGAATTAATGTGGGTCAAGTCTTTGCTTGGTGAGCTTGGTCATCTTAAGAGTGGTGTCCAAAAAGTGTTTTGTGATAATCAGGCAGCCATTGCCATTTCAGCCAAGCCTAAACATAACTATAAAGCCAAACACATGGATATCAGACTTAGCATTGTTAGGGAGAAAGTAGAAAACAAAATAATCAGTTTGGAGTGTAAACCAGATAGTGAAATGGTAGCAGATATGATGACCAAACCTGTGCCTTCCCCTAAACTAATTTTCTGCAGAGAGAAGTGTGGTCTTAAAAGAAAGAGTGACTAGAAAATAAGGGGAGTGTAGAATAAAAGGTTATTTAAGTATTATCTAGGTTTTATAAAATGCAGAAAAAAAGCAGAGGGAGTCTGCCTCTAACTCCTCTCTCCAGCTCCCACACTTGTCGCAGTCACTGAAAGTTGGAGAGGGAGATAAAGCCATGGCCGCCTATGCTATCCAGACGGGGAAAGACATTAGAGTAGTAGATTTACCAATATAGTGATTAACGGACCCGGGATTTGAACCTGGTCCCTGCCATCTGTTAAAGATGTCGGTAGCCGATAGCCTTAGCCAATCAGACTGAGATCAAGGTTATATGATATAGGGTTTGATAACTATATAAATACTTTCACGTAGGCTATTTCATTTAACGGGATATTTTTGACATAGATAGAGTTTGTGTTGTACGGCGTACGAAACATCCGAAACGGATACCGCGCACTTTGTTTCGAAGGAGAAACAAATATCGCGCAACTATTTATGACACCTACGATTGAAATCCAGCTTAATCAAAAAGCCGCGAAGCAAGCCGAGATCGCGGAATAGGTTTTTGGCGTTTTGCGGTCGACGTCACATTGATTGACACATGGCACAATCATATTGGATTACGGCATCTCCAGAGATTACATGAACGAATCCAAAAATTACATGTGTCAACTTCTTGGTTATGTCGAACAATTGTCATACACAAAGTACACCGGCACCTATACCTTTCTGTACGACAAAGTATTATGATTGGTGTCGTACTGCAGTAGATAAAGTTTAAGAGAGAGATAGGACTTAGAAAAATTTGATATATTTGACCCTCTCTCCCAGAGAGCTTCTGTACAAAAGGTCAACTTTGACCCTTTATAACTGACTGCTAAGGGGAGCAAATTTAGAGATTCTTTTTGCTATAAACTCGAGAAGTCTTGCCTTTACAAGGGTAAAGGAGGTCAGAGTTTTGTGTGCCAGGGTGGCTGTTATTATTGTTAAAACACAAAGGGGTCAGGATTTTCCTAGAGGCTTTGTGTGAGTTGCCTACTTTGAGGACCTATGAGGGTCTCACAGTTACACCCTCCTATCCTCATACTCTATCTCTACAATGGGATTTTTTCTCATTTTAGTGAACATGTGTTTAACCTTACACATGTGCATAGAAGCACATGAGTCCACGATCCAACCTGTTTTACCTGTCAATCCCTGAAGGCACATTTCTTTTTCCATGGTGGAGTGCTCTAAACTAACTTAACTTCAGTTAAAAGAGGGGCAGACTGGACCTCCAAAAGGAAATAAGAAGGCCCTTGTGACGTAGGTACTTGAGGAGGAATCTGAGGACGATGAGCTCTTGTTGGATGAGAAGATGGAGGTGAAAACCAAGGTCAAAATTCCACGAAAACATAAATGTGCCTTTGTGGGATTAACGGGTGAAAAATGTTGGATTGTGGATTCAGGTGCCTCTATGCACATGTGTAAGGATAAACACATGTTCACTAAAATGAGAAAGATTCATATTGTAGAGATACAGTAAGGAGACGGGAGGGTAGTTAGTACTACTTAGGTAGGATCGGTAGATCTGAAAATATTAGTGGAAGGAAAAACATTCATAGTTACATTCTTTGATGTATTCTTTATTCCTGAGTGGAACAAAGTTCTCATCCCAACATGTGTGTTAGATGATAAGGGTATTGAAACTAACACTAGGAAAGGAGTCTTTACTGCTAGTTTTGAGGAGGAAGTTTATTTCACTCAAAAAGGGTAGCCAAAAGGGATGTTTACGCTAATTTAAAGCAATGAAAATAATAAACTTTATTATGCCAGTGTTCATCATATAATGTTGTGGCATAAAAGGCTTGAGCATGTGCATTTAGATAAATTAAAAAAAAAAATGAAAAAGATGGGAGTAGTGGAAGGGATTCAGTTTGGAGAAAGTGAGCATCTGAGTGACTGTAGTGGGTGTGCTCAAGGTGTAGTGGGTGTGCTTAAGGTAAGGCACAGAGGTTACCCTTCCCAAAAACAGCCACTTATAAAGGAGAAAAAGTTCTAGAATTGGTACACACAGAAATTTGGGGACCGGCAAAAGTGTCGTCGCCCAGAGGTAAGAGGTTTATGATGACTATCACTGATGATAAGTCTCGGTATTCAAGAGTATATTTTCTAAAAAATAAATCAGAAAGCCCTAGAGTATTTTAAGCAATACAAAGCATGGAGTGAGAAACTCCATGAAACCCCTATCAAAAGAGTGAGAAGTGATAATGGGGGGGGTAAATCTCAAACGATTTTGAGGATTTTCTGAGAGAAGATTGAGTACAACATCAAAAGACAATTCCATAAAATCCTCAACAGAATGATGTAGTCGAGAGATTGAATAGGACACTAAGTGAGAGTGCTAGAAGCATGTTGTCAGATAAGAAGATAATAAAAAAAAATTGGGCTGAGGCAATGAATTGCGCCCATTATCACAAGAATAGAGTTTTTCTTCGGCAGTGAAAGGACAAACACTCTATGAGAGATTGACTGGAAGAAAACCAGATGTATTACCCCTAAATGACTTTGGTACTCAAATGTTCAATCTACATACAGATCGGTCAAACTCGAATTTAGATCCTAAAGCAAAACCAGGATACGTGTTAGGTTATGATGAGGATGTAAAAGTGTATAGAGTTTATGATCTTAAAAATGAATATATAATTTTAGTCAAACACCTAGTACACCGCCAATCGTTATTAGCGTTGTGTACGCTAATTCCGTCCCGCTTTTTTTTTTTTTAATTCTCAAATAGAATTATCCACACTATTTAAAAACAACCCTAATTCTCAATTAGAATAGACGATTTCTTCAAAAATTTCCAAATTTCCAATTAGCGTAAACCACGCTAATTATTCGTATACGCTAAAAAAACTTACACGCTAATAACAATTGGCGGTGTAGTTAGGGATAAAGGAAATCTGTAGATCCCTTTAACTATACAATGTCAGTCAAAATCAGATTTGAGTCAAAAAATTCAGATGACTTTGAGCTTCCTAACTATGTAAGTTTCCGAGAAGATGATAATCCTACAGGTACAAATCAGACCCAGGAGGAACAAGTTGTGGAACCTCAAGTGAAAACTCAGCTAGAGGCGGAAGACATGGAAAAAATTTAACTAAAATCAAGGGAAAGGGGAGAAATCATTAGAAAGAATCCATAGCACCCATCTATTCGAATGACAAATTTTGAAAGAGGAAGGCAAAGCAGCAAAAGACCACAAGAAAAACAAGTTATTAACATTGTAACCAAATTGTCTTACCCAGATGAACCTCACACCTAAGGGAAAGCAATGAACTGTATAAAGAGGAATCGATAGAAAACAGCCATTAATGAGGAAATAGCCTCAATTATGGCAGCCGATACTTGGGAGCCAAATAAGAATCGATGGAAAACAACCATTAATGAGCAAATGGCCTCAATTATGGCGGCCGATACTTAGGAATTAGTGGACTATCCACCTGACCGAAAGCTAATCAGGTGTAAATGGGTATTTAAACTGAAATTCAACCAGGATAACACCATTGAGCGCTACAAGGCCTGGTTAGTGGCCAAAGGATTTACCCAGAAAGAGGGAATCGACTACGAAGAAACATTTGCTCCGGTAGTCAAGCTTCTCTCCGTCCGTATTTTTCACAGTGATGCGGCAACGGAAGACATGAAAATGCACCAAATGGATATAAACAAGGCCTTTTTGCATGGAGAACTAGAAGACATGATTTTTATGCAACAACCCAAAGAATTTGTGGAGCAAGGGGAGGAGAGCAATGTATGCAATTGATCAAATCTCTATATGGACTGAAACATGCGCCCCGACAATGGAATAAAAAGCTCGATGAGTTTCTTACAAGATTAGGATACATTCGGATCAGTTCAGATCACTCAATTTATGTGTTTAAAGATAAAGAAGGAATTATTTTTATAGCAATTTATATTGATGATTTGTTTGTATTAAGTAAGTCAATAGATAAAATATATAAACTGAAAATGGATCTAAAAGGTATATTTGAGATAAACGATATGGGGGAGGCAAGATATACTTTGGGAATTCAAGTAGAGAGTGACAGAGATAGAAAGATAATCACACTAACTTAGAAGGAGGCCATTGGGAACATGTTGGAAATATTTCAAATGGACAAGGCTAATAGTGGTAAAACTCCTATGGAACTAAAAAAAGAAATTGAGGAGAGTGCGGAAGAGGGTGTTATAATTTTGGATGATGAATTAGGTCCTCAAGAGTAGAAGTTCATGCAGACTATTCCTTATAAACAAGTAGTTGGCAACCTAATCTATTTTATGAATTGTACCCGGTCGGATTTGACTGCACCTGTAGGAGTGCTAAGTAGAAGTCTGAATACTTCCACTAAAAGAGATTAGGAGGCTGCTAAGAGAGTCCCCATATATCTTATAGGAACTACGAATCCATGGTTGCACTTCGGTGGTGACAATACTGACATCACCACTTGGAGTGATGCCAGTCATGGGGATGCTCCTATGAGGAGATGTACTTCTGGATATATATTGTATTTGAGAAATAGGGCTTGTTGTTGGAGCAGCAAATAGCGAAAGGATATTGCTCAGTCCATGATAGAGGGTGAGTATATAGCCTCTTGTTCGTCTGTGAAAGAATTGATGTGGGTGAGGTCTTTGCTTGTTGAGCTTGGTCATCATAAAAGTGGTGTTCAAAAAAAAAATTGTAATAATCAAGCAGCTATTGCCATTGATGCTAATCCCAAACACCATTTTAAAGCCAAACACATGGATATTACACTGAGTTTTGTTAGAGAGAAAGTAAAGAACAAAATAGTAAGTTTAGAGGTCAGACCAGATAGTGAGATGGTAATAAATATGATAACCAGCACCTTCCCCTAAATTAATCTTCTGTAGGGAGAAGTGTGGTCTTAAATTATAAAAAGAATAGAAAATAAGCGGAGTGTAGAAATGAATGGTTTCTGTTTGGTATTTTCTAAATATAAATTAGTGTAAAATAAAAGAGTAAAGAAGCAAAGGCAGCATGCCTCTTACTCCACTCTCAAGTCCTCACACTTGTCCCAATCACTGTCTTACTCCACTCTCAAGTCCTCACACTTGTCCCAATCACTGTCTTACTCCAATCTCAAGTCCTCACACTTGTCCCAATCACTGAATACCGGAGAGGAAGTTAGAGCCATGGCTGCCTTAGCTTCCCAAGGAGACAAGGAGCAGATCATATCAGAACTTCCAAAAGGGCTTTCGTAACTCGTATTTGATCGTGGTACCTACTATCTGTCAGAGTAGCCGGTTGCCGTTAGCTTTGTCCTATAGTCTAGAACCAGTAATGAGATATATAGGGTGCGATAACTATTTAAACATGTACACATAGCGAAATTCATTTAAGTGATAGAACTGATTTCCTGTAGCATGTAATCTGTTAGACGATAAATACCGCACGAAACAAATGATCTGAACATTTGTTTCAACGGCTTATATTAAAAGCCGATTAGATTCGACGGCCATGGTGCGAGCCGACATCATTTTGGCTGCTTTGAATTTCCGCCTCACCAATGGAAACATGGCGCTACCATATTGCCTCGCAGCATTTGTGGAGCGCACCAGAACGAGTCTGGATATGACGGGCGTCCACTTTCTGGCCATGTCGTATAGTGGCCGTACAAAAAGTACTCCGCCGCTTGTACCTTTCTCTACCACACAATCATTTGATTGGTGCCACACTTTGGTACAAGGGGGTTCAGAGAGGGGATTGGGACTTAGACAAATCGTAGGTAGATGCCTCTCTCTTAGAGCACATCTGTACAAAAGGTCAACTTTGACCATCTATTACTCACTGCTCAGGGGATCAAAATTAAGTAATTCTTTTTGCAGCAAACTCACGGGAGTCTTATCTTCAAAGGGATGAAATCAATTAAGTATGGTGTTTTTCAGCGTGAGAGTCACTCTCGTTCAAACTCAAAAGGGTAAGGGATATGCTAGGGGCTTCTAGTGAGCTGCCTACTTTGAGGACCAATAGAGGTCTCAGAGTTACATGCTGAATTAAAGACAATGGGAGCCCAATCAAGACAAATGATACGTTCAAGATGTCCAAAGTGTACTGTATAGACTACTGTTATTGTTGGGTATCGATGACCTTTTGCCGATTTTCGATACATATCGAATTTTAGGTACCCGATAGTCGATATATCGCTTCGATATATCAAAAATCAAAATATCGCGATATATTGCCAATATATCGTATCGCCAATATATCGTATCGCTAATATATCGAGGCATTTAAAAAAAATGAAAATTTTCACAGGTCTGTAAACTCACGTGATTTCGGACAAGGTGACTGTAAAATCTTTGCCGAAAGAAATAAAGTTTTTTCCTGAAAGTCAGCAGAGTGAAGAAGATCTTTGAGGTAGATCGACGTAGTACACTTGCGAAGTACACGTACATAATACGCAAGTACGGATTTCTATACGAAAATGGTCGGTTTTCAAATCTTTGACGATTTTAAAGATTTGATCGTCAACTTACAATGAACCACTTAAATCAAAACACGTATGTAAAAACTTGTTTACAGACGATACGCGATATAACCAAGGCCTGTGTAATACATAAATTTTGCAGTGTGTAATATCACAAAAACCTCTGATGTAACCATACCCCAAATAAATAATTATATGAATTACAGAATTAGTATTTTTTTGTCAGTTACATTTTGCGGCGTCTACCTTTAAGTCACGGCCAAAAATCACGCCGTACATGGTGTATCACACAATTTGTCTTTTTCTCTAAAATTACATATTATATAAAAATATTAAATATTAAATTTAAAAAAATACTATATATCGCGAAATATATCGCGATAATTTATGTTGGTCTTTGTAATAGGATCTCCTACCTCTCAAAAAATCCCATTACTACCACTAATTTCAATCACACATTCCACACATTTGAAAATATGCATTCATATTGGACATCACTCACATAAGGATAAATTTTAAATTAGAAGAAGCTTCAGTCCTCATAACATTAGCTTGGTCCCTTACCCTAGTGGCTGAACCCTCCTTATCAAAGTGTTTTCCACTACTCTCCACTCTTAATAATTCTATCTTTTAACTACTAAAACACTACTTAGTTTGTAAGAGATTTCAGTGCAAAAATGCCATTGCTCCAATTTGGTTTTAATCGCTCACACCTAAGATTAGTCAGAATTTCCACAAACTTTTCCAAAGGAAAAGATGTCTACTCTTTTTTTACACTTCACAATTTATCCATCACCGCCTTTGACTAGCCAAGCCACTTCACTATTTATCCATCATCGCCCTTGACCAGCCAGGCCAGAGTCAACGCTCTGTTAATCAGGTTTTACCTGGGCCAATCATTGATCAGCAAGGACTCGGACTGACCAATGCAAAAACGTGCGAAATCTCTTACTAACTACGTAGCACTTACTAACCAATAAAACGCTACGTTTCACTACATAACATTTACGTGGCAAATGTACCAAACGAACGCGACTTCAAGACGAACATATGCGGCGAATTTCACATAATAAAACTATTCCACGAATTTCACTAAGGAAGTGACGATTCGTATTCAAATTAGAACAAACAAACAAATCACGCATGCTGACTAAATGTTTCATTAGTACTTTCAAACATACACTCAAAGGACTTCAGTACTAATTTGACCATAAACCCGCTTCAATGATACCTATTTTAGTTTGACCCTCGCAGATCACCTAAATACACCCATCGCTATATCTTCAATTGCAACTTCAAATATAATTTTTTCGTTCTACCAAATTGATAACTTTATAATCCTAACCCTTAAATAGCCATTACAACCAAGTTCGATCCAATATTACTGTTACAGTCTCGATACGATATATCGAGGATTTTACTTGATCGATCTTCAAAATATATCAAATATCATATTATCGCGATATAAAATTACCCGATACCCAACACTAACTGATGTTGTCTTTTTCCAGAATAGTATCTCATTTGTTTACCACGATAATCGAAACTTTTCCTTCTTCCGTAATTCTATTCCTAATCAAAAATCTTGCAAAACATTGAAATGAAACTTCAATTTTCCTTGAAAACTCCCATTTGCATTCACATGAGGTTTCACTCATTCACATTTGAATTTCGAATTCGCGTTCAAATTCGCATTCAAATTCTTGTTTGAATTCACGTTTTTCACATTAATTTGTAGAAAGACCTGACCGCCTTCTATTCATATATAACCGAAGCGTCCAAAAAACATCCTCCTCCTATTAATTTTGTGGTTTTGCTTCCTGAAATCAAACATTTTGGCACTATTTTGAATCATTCACGTTGCATGTTTTAGTCTTGTTAAATTTGTACAATTAACATTTTTTGACATTGTTGTGGATGGTTATCGCCACAAATTTCGAAATGATCTAAATGGAACAAATGATATATTTTCGCATTATTATGAACTGCACACATAACGCATTTTGGAATTATCTGATTGGCACAACAACATTATTACTCTGAATGGTACATGTGACAAACTTTGGACTTGTCTAATCAGTTCATAAACAACGAAAACATGTTCACTAAACATCGATAGTCTGAGTTAGTATGAACTATTTCATTAATATATATTTTTTTTTGCAATGTCACTTAAACCAACACTCAAGCCATCATTTACGTATTTTCGGAAGTTTACTCCTGCATATATATAGAAATCGAAAAGATGAAAATATAATGAAGGTAAAGATTAGTAAGAAAAATAGGAAAAAGAGTTGCATACCGTTTCCGTTTCGAAAGAAAGACAGCGGTCCATTTGCAATCTATGACGGCGAAAGAGGAGGCGACATCCTTGTTGAAAAAATAGAGAGATTTTTAGGATGGCAGCGCAGTCGTCGGATTTTAAGGATGGCGGCGCAGTCGTCAGATTCCACTAGGGAACCAAAAAATAAAAAAAAGTGGTTGTGATTGGTTTAGAAAGGTTCTATTTTGTGAGATTTGTCTGCATTTGGCGTTACGTTACGCCACATATCACCCACCCCAAATGTTGTATATTTACTATATTTCTATATTTTTTATTACTTTAATTCATGCGCTAGTGTGGTATATGTAAATGTTCACACGGACGACAATGCTGTCGATAAACGGAGCTATGCAAACGTTTTTTTTTATGTGATTTAGTCTTTTTGTTTACTGCAATTTCACATGCGAGCGCGATTCTATCAAATCATTCTTAGTACCTTTTTACTTATAAAATTACAATTTTGCGCGGCCAAACACCGTCCATACTTCACACTATTTAAAATGAACCTATATCAAAAAATTTAACGCTAATTGAAAGGTACCTTAAATGGTGTAAAGAATAATTTAGAATTATGTACTCTATTTAATGCAATAGAGTCGAAATTTAGGGTGACGAAATTAGCGTTCATAACTCTAATTACATTTCTCGGTGTCTTATTGTAACAGTAATAGCGGATCGAACTTGTCTATATAGGGGTTTTTATGTGTTATGATTATAGAGTACTAAATTTGGTAGACGTCCGCGAAAGAATCACGCTATTTGGAGTTATATTTTAAAAGTTATAGCGATGGGTGTATTTAGGTGACAGTGTGGGGGTCTAAATAACAAGTGGGTGTCATTGAAACGGGTTAAGGGTCAAATTAGTACCGAAATTACGCGTGTACGTTTCATAAAGTTGTAATGAAACGTTTAGTATGCACGGTGGTACTTTTCTTACAAATTTTAGTACGAAACGTCACTTTCACTTAAGGGAATTTCGAAGGAAGTTTCGCGTGCGAAATTTGTTAGGCACGATCGTGCGAAGTCGCGTTTCGTTTGGCGCGCACTTTTGCACGTAAATGTTACGTATTGAAATGTAACGTTTGATTAGTTAGTAAAGTGCTAAGTAGTTAGTAAGAGATTTCGCACGTTTTTGCATTGGTCAGTCTGAGTCTTTGCTGATCAATGATTGGCCCAGGTAAAAGCCAATTAAAACGGAGCGTTGACTCTGGCCTGGTTAGTCTATGGCGATGATGGATAAATAGTGAAGTGTAAGAGGAGCGTAGACATCTTTTCCTTTGGAAAAGTTTGTGGAAACTCCGGCTGATCTTGGTCTTGAGCAATTAATACCAAATTGGAGAAAAGGCATTTTTGCATTGAAATCTTTTACTAACTAAATAGTGCTTTAGTAGTTAAGAGATGGAATTATTAAGAGTGGGGAGTAATGGAAAACACTTTAAGGAGAAGGGTTGAGCCACGAGGGCAAGAGACCAAGCTAATGTTATGTGGACAGAAGCTTCTTCTAATTTAAAGTTTATCCTTATGTGAGTGTGGTCCAATGTGGATGTGTATTTACCAATGTGTGGAATGTGTGGTTGGGATTGTTTGTGGTAATGGGATTTTCTAAGAGGTAGGAGATCCTGTTACATATGGTATCAAAGCTTTGGTTAGAAACCAATGAGAAGTTTGCTCACTCGAATATCGACTGTCGTGACCTGTGAGGGTGCCCTAACCTGTGTCGGTAGAACCACAATGTCAAGTGGGAGGGGATTGGAGGGAAACTGAGTGATCACACTGCCAGCGGCCGCTGGATAGATGTGGGGCGTGCTCAGGTCCTAAAGACTAAGGCGGGGTGGGCAGTGTAGCCACTGCTGAAACTCACTCCAATTACCTAGAGGCCAAACAAACTTGCCTTCTCCTAGCAATGATTCATGTGTAGAGGGAGGGCTCGAAGCCATGAAGGGTGAGGATGTGAGGATTAGAGAGTAAAAGATCTTGATGTAGTGGGAAGTGGGAAATTTGCTAATTGAGGAGAAGGAAAGTGGAGTACTTTACTTCTTCAAGAGCAAAAGAATCTAGAAATGACTCAAAACTTTTCAAACCCTAAATTGTTACCTTTGATTGCTTTCAGTTTTGTTGTTGTAAAATTTGTGGTTAAATCTTACCTTTGAGAGCTTTCAATTTTGCTGTTGCAAAATTTGTGGGGAAATTCTTACCTTTTGTTTCAATGTTGGGAAATTGAAGTTTGAATTTGCACTAACTTACTGTCAATGTTTTTTTTATTTATTTCTCTGATTTTGACATTTTCACAGGATTCGTTAAAGAGAAGAAGTCTTGGATTGGAACAATCTTAGGACTTCAAATCTGCAGCAAATTTCTTTGGGAAATTATTTTCTTTCTTTCCTTTTGTTTGATTTCATTGTGTGATAATGACAAATTCTGCATGGAAACGTGAAATGGAGAATGCTTTGAATGTGTTGAAGAAGCGTACTGTGAAATTGGTCAAAAGATTTAATAATCATGTTGTCGTTGTGGATGAAACCATTTCCGAATTGAAAAGTGAATTGAAAGTTGTTAAAGAAAATGGAAATGTTTCAAATGAGAAATTAGATGAACTTATTAACTTAATTCAGACCAAGAATGATATTAATGACCAAAAGGGTGAAAGTAGTAAAAGGAAAGACAATTTTAGGGAAGATGATCATGATAGACCTAAGAAGATAAGAGATCTGAAATTGTCTATTAGTGAGGCACCATCGTTTGATGGTAAGAAGATTGATAAGTTGGATGCTTGGATTTTTCATATGGAGTATTATTTGGAATCAAGAAATTGTGATCGTGATGATTACACTTCTTTTGTTGTTAGCTGTCTGAAAGACGATGCTTAGATTTGGTATTACACTCAGAGAACGTCTAAATTGATTCATGATAATGCTAATTGGGAAACTTTTATAACCGCAATCAAATCGCGATTCTTGTCTGTCACTATTAAATCCAGAATGGAAGAAAAGTGGCTCAACTGTAAGCATGCTTGATCTGTGAAGAATTACATTGTGGAATTTGACTCATCTAGCATTCACGTCATAGGTTTGACTGATGAAATGGCTAAGTTGCATTTTTTAAATTATCTAAACCCTATACTGAAATCAGAATTGGAACATCAAAAATTTAATATTTTGAAAGAATAACAAGACAAGGCATTAGAATTAGAGGATCAGTTGGGGTATAATCGCGAAACTAGATCACTTAGGGGTAATTTGAATGAAGTATCAGAGTGGGATGAGGGGGAATTTGTGGATGAGAGTCTGAATGGTGGTCTCGTGAATAGGCAAAATATTTTCAGGGGAAATCAAAAGGGTAGACAGAGTGTTAATAGAGGAAACAAATTTAACAATAGAGGGGGATACATTAAGAGTCCTAAACGAAGCATTAATGCTCAGAAGCCTAACCTTACCATCCTCACATGCACTATTTGTCAGAAAAAGGGTCATAGAGCATTTGAGTGTGCACAACTGAAAAAGATTAATTGTTATATCTCTGGAGAGGAGGGACATTTTAGTAGAGAGTGCACAAAACCCAAAAAGAAAGTCACTTGTTAATGCGGAGATCCAGATCATTACGCTAAAGACTGTACAGATAAAGGTTCTCTCAAAACATTCGATGTAAATGAAGGTCTCTAAGAGGATATTGCATTATACCTAGCTGAGCAAGAAGCTCGGGAGGTGGGAAACGCAAAGGACTAACTAAAAGTCCTCGGTTGAGTAAACCAGATCTAGAAGTTAAAGAGTTAACTCTAGAGGGCAAATTAATGAATGGAAAAGTTAGGATAGCTGAATTTATTATGATTCTCACTACACTACATAGTTTAAAGAATCCTTCTGATGAAATTCTCAACAACAGACCTATGTTATGAGAGTTAAGTAATGATGACACCAGACACAGTTTGATTAGATTCGAGTCATTAGTGGAAGGAAAACCGTTGAGAGTAATGGTTGATTCAGGTGCCACACATAATTTTATTTCACATAGATTTGTAAAGGAAAATAAAATTCCTACGGTCATAAAGGAAAAGCCTTTACATGTTCAAGTGGCAAATGGTAATAAGTCCACATTAGACTTACAAACTAACACGATAGAAGTTGATATCCAGGGTCATAAAATGAAAGTTGTGTGTGAAATAATGAATTTGGGAAGTGAATAACTAATTCTGGGAAAGCCTTGGTTAATTGAACACAATCCTCAAATTAATTGGGAAATTAACACCTTGAAAGTGAAGTCTGGAAACGGTTGGAAGGTTTTGCAAGCATTATCTCCTAATAAATTTGTAGGAATCATATAAATAACATAACCAGATTGGGAGTGGAAGGTTTGATATCTGCTAAACAATTTAAAAAGCACTTAAAAGATGAAACAAATAATGCTTTTATGTTATTAGTAACTGAAGCAGTTACTGATGAAAGGGGGGGAGAAAACACTAACATTGATGTCAACCCTAAATCAGTCACCACTAAAACTCTCGAAGAACTAAAATCTGATTTTGTAACTGACATTAATACATCTGATGTTGCTGTTAAAGATTTGATTTTTGAATTTCAAGATGTTTTTCCAAGTGATTTACCCTCAAGAAGGCCACCTTCCCGAGATGTGGAACAAGTTATTAACCTAAAACCTAGATGCAAACCTCGTGTCACAAGAATTTATAAGCACAGTTTCTTTGAGCAGGAGGAATTAAAGAAACAGATCAAGGAACTCCTAGTGAAAGTACATATTCAGTCCAGCAAATCACCTTACGGAGCACCGGTTCTCTTCGTCAAAAAAGAAGGACGGAAAGTTGAGAATGTGTGTCGATTATAGTAGTCTGAACAAGATTACGGATAAGGATAAGTATCCTTTACCTTTAATTTTTGATTTGATAGATCGTTTAAAAGGTGCTAAAGTATTTTGGTTGATTGATCTGCGTAGTGGCTTTATTCAGGTGCCAATTAGAATTGAAGATGTTGATAAAACTGCTTTCGAACCAGGGTGGGTCATTTCGAATGGATAGTGATGCCATTCGGCTTAACGAATGCACCGCCTACTTACCAAAGATTAATGAACAAAACCTTTTCAGATTACATAGATGAGTTTGTCCAAGTGTTTATAGATGATATTTTAGTTTACAGTGAATCTAAAAATCAACATGTAATTCATTTAAGAAGAGTGTTGGAAAGGTTAAGAGAAAGAAAATTATATGTAAAATTGTCAAAATCCAGCTTTCTTAAAAGTGAACAATTATTTTTGGGACACATAGTTAGTGGGGAAGGTGTTAAAACAGATCCATCCAAAATTTTAGCAATCCAAAATTGGAAACAACCTACTAATGTCACAGAAGTTAGATCGTTTTTGGGATTGGCCACTTATTACAGGAAATTTATCAAGAACTTCAGTATGATCGCCGCTCCTTTGACGGATTTACTTCGGGAGAAAAAGACGTTTGTGTGGGGAGCTGATCAAGACGGAGCATTCGAGGAGCTAAAAGGGAAGTTGAAGAGGAGCCCTACACTGGTGTATCCTGACCCTGCTGAGGAATTTGAAGTTCTGATCACTACAGATGCATCTGATAAAGGTCTAGGTGCAGTCATAAGTCAAAAAGTCGACAAACACTTTCATCCTATTGCTTTTGAGTCCAGAAAATTCAATGATGCTGAAAAAAACTATACAGCACAGGAAAAGGAATTACTTGCAATTGTACATGAATTGGTGAAATGGCGTTGTTATTTGCATAATAAAGAATTTATAGTTCACTGTGATAATAAAGCACTCTCTTATTTAAAGAGATGAAGTGATGCACAGATTATGACAGGCAGACATGTAAGGTGGATGCAGAAATTAGCATATTTCAAATTTAATGTCAAACATATTCCTGAAAGACAAATGTAGTCGCAAATCCTTTAAGTAGATGTTTTGAAATAGTTGTTATGGTTCAGGATGATTTTTTTTTTGGATACTGTGAGAAATGGTTATGATAAAGATCCTTATTTTGCTGTGATTTGCAAGAATATTTCGGGAGGGAATTCTGACCCATTGAATGAGAGGCATGTCAAAAACTTTAGACTAGAGGATGGTTTATTGTATTTGCAAGTTGGGGATAGATTATGCATTCCTGAAGTGGGAGACTTAAGAAAACAAATTAAATTGGAAGCTCATGAGCATTTAGGACATCTGGGTCGAGACAAAACTCTTAGTTGATTGCAAAGTAAATTGTTTTGGCCAGGGATGGCAAAGGAGGTGTCAAAACACGTGGAAAGTTGTGACCCTTGCCAACAGAGTAAACCTATTACCCAAAAACCTAAAGGTCTCTTAAAACCTTTGGATAACCTTGAAAGACAGTGGGAATCTGTCAGTATGCATTTTATTGTCAAGTTGCCTGCTACATCTAAAAAGAATGACAGTATCATGGTCATAGTCGATAGGTTTTGTAAAATGGCAATCTTTATCCCTTGCAAAACCACTCATTCAGTTGTAGATATTCCAAAGTTATACTTTTAGAACGTGGTCAGACATCATGGAGTCCCTCTATCTATAGTCAGTGATAGAGATTCTAAATTTACGTCTGCTTTTTGGAAAGAATTACAGCAAAATTTAGGCTCTGGATTGAAAATGAGTACCGCTTATTATCCTCAGACAGATGGAGAGACACAAAGGATTAACCGTACACTAGAGGAAATGCTTAGGACTTTTTGCAGTGGAATTCATAACACATGGGAATCTAAACTGCCATTAATGGAATTTGCATACAATTCATGTAAACATGCTAGTACAGGATTCTCACCATTTAAAGTTGCATAAATATACCAACCTAGAAAAGCATTAGACTTAATAACAGGCACAAGAATAGAGGTTTTGGAACAGAGTTTTGGGAATACGTTCAAACAAACTATCCGGGATGCATTAGTGGAGGCACAAAGGAGGCAATAATTAAATGCTAACCACAAACGGGGTGATTGGGTGTTACGCACAGGTGACAAGGTTTGGCTTTCTACAACTCATAAAAGGTGCAAGATCGAGGGACAATCCGATCCTACGGGGAAATTTGCTCCTAAGTGCATTAGACCATTTACTGTAATCGAGATGATATCGTCAATTGCTGCCAAATTGAACTTTCCGCCTTCAACAAAAATTCAACCAGTGATACACATAAGCCAATTGAAACCAGCGAATCTTCGACCAACTGAAGAAGAATTGGAATTGGATCCCTCAATAATTATAGAACCTGAAGTCCACAGATGGGTAATAGATTGGGTTGGTCAACGGTTCAAGGTCGGCGATACTATATTCTGGCAAGTGTATTATCTAGGAAGGCCTGAGGATGAGTTGACTTTAGAGGATAAAAATTCTGAGTTTTTACAGAGGTATTGGAGGGATAATAATATAGAAGTCCCGTCTTGAGAATTAAAGGTGTTTTAACTGAGGTCAGTTAAAAATAAGGAGGGGATGATGTAACAGTAATAGTTGATCGAACTTGTTTATAAAGGGTTATTTAGGTGTTATGATTATTGAGTACTAAATCTGGTAGACGTCCGCAAAAGTATCACGCTATTTGGAGTTATATTTTAAAAGTTATAGTGATGGGTGTATTTTGGTGACTGCGTGGGGTCTAAATAAGAAGTGGGTGTCATTGAAACGGGTTAACGGTCAAATTAGTACCGAAATTACGCGTGTACGTTTCATAAAGTTCTAATGAAACGTTTAGTATGCACGGTGTTTCGTTTCGTACAAGTTTTAGTACGAAGCGTCATCTTGACTTAAGGGAATTTCGTAGGAAGTTTCGCGTGCGAAATTTGTTACGCACGATCGTGCGAAGTCGCGTTTCGTTTGGCGCGCACTTTTGCACGTAAATGTTAGGTAGTGAAACGTAACGTTTGATTGGTTAGTAAAGTGCTAAGTAGTTAGTAAGAGATTTCGCACGTTTTTGCATTGGTCAGTCTGAGTCCTTGCTGATCAATGATTGGCCCAGGTAAAAGCCTGTTAAAACGGAGCGTTGACTCTGGCCTGGCTAGTCCAGGGCGATGATGGATAAATAGTGAAGTGTAAGAGGAGAGTAGACATCTTTTCCTTTGGAAAACTTTGTGGAAATTCCGGCTGATCTTGACCCGAGCGATTAATACCAAATTGGAGAACATGCATTTTTGCATTGAAATCTCTTACTAACTAAATAGTGTTTTAGTAGTTAAGAGATAGAATTATTAAGAGTGGGGAGTAGTGGAAAACACTTTAATAAGAAGGGTTGAGCCACGAGGGCAAGAGACCAAGCTTATGTTTTGTGGACAGAAGCTTTCTTCTAATTTAAATTTTATCCTTATGTGAGTGTGGTCCAATGTGGATGTGTATTTTCCAATGTGTGGAATGTGTGGTTGGGATTGTTTGTAGTAATGAGATTTTCTGAGAGGTAGGAGATAATGTTACAACGACCTCATTTTGCATTCATGAAAGCAGATTTTGTGGGAATGCTGATCTTACAACATTGAGCCGTGTCTCCTTATTAGCGTTGATTTCTCCGTGCACACATGTCAGATTAACATCTCGTTGCGATCAGAAGGTAAGATGTTTACATTCAGATTGGCGTATCCAAAGTTCTGAACGAAAATCGGGCATGTGTGCACGGAGTAAAACTGCTTTAAGTGGCAGAAAAACATTAATGCTAACAAACTAACAACGATACAAGGTGTACTTATCTGTATTGTACACCACACCGCCAATCGCTATTAGAGTATATAACGTTAATACGGTGCCCTTTAATTTTTACCCCAAAACCTGAAATAGAATTAATAACGCTATTTAAGGACGTGGACCATAATCTGCCACGTCTCAAGCACTGAATAAGAATCAATAACGCTAATTATTTTTTTACGCTATTTAATCCTTGACTCTAATAGCGATTGGTGGTGTATTGTAATTAGAGTAAATTACTCTAATTCGGTTGCTCGAAATTTCGACTCTATCACATGAAATAGAGTAAATGATTCTATTTTTTTCATTATTCTATTTAAGGCAAAGTTTAATTATCGTTTTTAATTCTAATATAGGTTCGTTTTAAATAGTGTGGAGTACGGACGACCTCCCACCGTGCAAAATTGTACTTTGTTAAGTAAAAAAATACAAATAATGATTTAATACAGACCGTTATCATGTAACTGCGTTTTAACAAACCACGTAATGCCAACGTCATAGTGACGATAAACTGTACGTTTTGCCAAATTCTGTACGAATACCTTATTTACAGTAGAGGATATTAGTGTACCAAATTAGAGTACTTAAACAAATTAGAGTAAACTTTATAGTTGAAACAACTCTATCACATAAATTAGCGTTCATTACTCTAATTGTTTTTTTTTAATTTTTGTACTCTAATTTTTTCATTACTCTAATTACGATTCGCGGTGTACAGTACACCGCCAATCGTTATTAGCGTTGTGTACACTAATTCCGTCCCGCTTTTTTTTATTATTCTCTATTAGTGTAGTTCATTCTATTTTTTTCTTTATTCTATTTAGGGTTATTTTCAATACGTTGTCTCTTAAATAGAGTTGTGTACGGTCAGTGTTAGACCGTACATAAATGTACCTTTTCAAGTTAAAAATTACAATAAATTAGTTTTAGTAACCGCAGACGCATGAGAATGTGCGTTCTAAAAAGGAAAAAAACCCAGGTCTTAAAAAAATCCCGTTCCCACATATTCGTCCGACAGCCACGTTTCGACCGTGTGAATGTACGATTTGTGTACGATTTGTGTACGATTTGTCAGATTTTGTACGGAGACCTATATTAGTGTAAGCATGTTTGCGACCGACATTTTTTTTTTCAAAGATCCAAATTACCATAATCAAACAATTAGAATGTATGATTTTTTTCCAAAATTTTCAAATTCTTAAATAGCGTACACCACTGTAATTATTATTATACGCTAATCAAACTCCCACGCTAATAACGATTGGCGGTGTACTGTACTGTACAGGTACTGTACGGCACTATAGTATAGTTTCGATCGATACAAAGTACACGCCACCAGAGCTTCAGCTTGGAAAAGGAAAAGACTTCCTGTCCAAAATGTTAATGAAAGTCAGAGGGAAACCCTAGCAGCAATCAAATGCAAGGTAGCTGGTAGGTTTACCTGCGAAACTGCCGCCTGCCATTGACTTGAAGCTGTCTGTTTTTGTCTTCTCTGCTCGAGACGCTATCAGAAGACTGGCAATGCATTTATTATCCTAGGACAAAATTGCGTTCCGCTAATCTTAGTGTAGTCTGTGAAAACTATGGCGCTATCATTATGTCTTCCACTTGCAGGGAGAGCAAAACTGTACTGCAAGCGCTTCTGATCGTTGTATCACGCTTCTTGAGAGGATTGGAATTTTCAAAGGAATAAAGACCATGTTTAGCTCATACTTATTGAGCTGGTACATTATTAGCACATGAATATCCTATTAACTGGTATTCTTTCCTTTATCACGCGGATAGCAACAAGGTCCGAGCATCTTTGAAGTAGAAATATATGGCAGGCCTTCAGGTAGCAAGGCCTGGTTTTGGGTTTTGAATCAGTACAAAGCAGATATGGCAAGCCACGAAGACATGCGTTGATTCAGTAAGATAGGTCCACAGGGAATGAAAGCTCTTATGAAGAATTTCCCCTAAGCAATCGACAGTGACACAACATTTGGTTGATTTAGCAAATCCAAGCATAGCATTTAATTATCTTTGTAAAACATTTGGTTTATCACAGATCTGATTCTCTGAGCATGGCACTTTCTTGCATAGCATCTTTTTGTTTTACCATTGCATTATCTCAGCAAGTTAGCAGAGTAAATAACCCCCGGAGCATATTTTATGCTTATCCATGCATGTCATATGATTCTCATAGCAATCTATTCAATGTCTTACTATAGCATGCTTAACATCTGCTTATTCTTACATCGCATGCCTTATTGCCTATTCAAAGGCAATTCGATTTCTGTAACAAAGAGTTTGATGACAATACAAACATAATATTGCCAAAGGTAGCTTCTCGAACACTCAAATATACTCAAATAACTTCACGGCAGAAGCAGAAAACTCCAGGTATATGCATATAGGTTAGTGAAAGTCATGATTAAAGCCTTAAGCAAATTAGGGGAAGTATGTGAAAAGCACTTGCGTATAATCGGATGACAGCTGAGTCAGACAGTTTTCTGAGGTGCTATTTTAAAGGGTCAGGAGTGAAGACATAAATAGCGTATTTGCTCTCAGAGTTGAAAGGAATTCGTAACAGGGGTAAGGAGAGAGGGGAGAGAGAATTGACACAAAATAGCTGATAAGGGAAATCATCACATTTTTTGTTCCATGTTTCTGATAGAAACTCGACCACACTAGACAGGAGTAAATGAGTCAAAATTATTTTGATGGGTAGTTGGAAAATAAGAGTGAGTCAAAATTATTTTGATGGGTAGTTGGAAAATAAGAGTCATAGAGAGTGAGCTACGGATCACAAACTAAGGGAATTGAGTAAGAGAGAAATACCAGTTTATTAGATAATGTGAATCATTGAGTATATGAATTGAGTAAGTGTAGCAATTTGAAGGTAAACTTAATAATTTGATGTGCAAGTAGCAATGGAAATCTAATAATAAATGGATATTCTGGTTGGCAATCCAGGTTATGGTGTCGTGGGGAAGGAAAAGGAGAAAGATTGGGAGAGTGAGAAAGAAAGGAAGAGGGAGACGAAGAGGAAAAGGCAAGGGAGAAGGAAAGGGAGAGGGAGACGAAGAGGAAAAGACAAGGGAAAAGGAAAGGGAGAGGGAGAGAGAGAGAAACATGCTCCCTCTCTCCTTTTTCCTCATGTGCTCTTTCCACAACTCTCCCTTTATTTTTTTCATGTTTTTAGGGAGGGTGAGAGACGAAGATGAGAGGTTGGAAGATATAAGGGTTATCGCTCTCCTCACGCAAATAAATAGAAAGAGAGAGGCTTTGTTAAGTGATTGAATATAGTACCCAACACTTACAATATGTTTGGTCCACACAGGCCTGCGAGTTCGAGTCTATGTGCGTCGCTACTTAGCCAAATGTTCAAGGCCTCTTGGTGCGAGACCGCCTCTTGCTGCGAGTCCGTGCTCCGATACTTGGCAAAAATTTTGAGGATCTCTACCGCAAGTGTGCCTCTTAGTACGAGTCTTCCTCCATATGGGAGTCCGCCTCTTCGAGTAAGTTAGCCAAATTTTTGAGGCTTTCGGTGAGTCCGCCTCCTAGTACGATTTCGCCTCTTGGTGGAGTCCTCTTCCATGTGGAAGTCCGCCTCTTGGTGCGAGTCCTCCTTTTGGTGCAAGTCGACCTCCTGTTGCGAGTCTTTGGGCTCCTATACTTGGCCGATTTTTTGAGATCTCTTTCTGTAAGTTTGCCTGTTGATGCAAGTTCGCCACTTAGCGCGAACCACCCTTCTGGTGAGAGTCCTCCTCTTGGTGCGAGTCCGAATCCGTGTGCTCCAGTACGTAGCAAATTTTTTGGGGCTCCTTTGTGCGAGTCCGCTTGTTGGTGCAAGTTCGCCTATTCGTGTGAGTCCTCTTCCTATTGCGAGTCCGCCTCTTGGAGCGAGTCCGGGTCTTTGTATGAGTCCCCCTCTTAGTACGAGTCCCTCTCCTAGTGTGAGTTTGCCTTTTGCTGCCAATTCACCTCCTAGTGCGTTCCATCCTCTAGGTGGGAGTATCCTTCTGGTGCGAGTTCGTGGGCTTCGATACTAAGTCAAAAAAATTGGGCCTCTTGGTGCGAGTGCTTGGGAGTCCACCTCTTGGAGCGAGTCCGGGTCTTGGTATGAGCCCCCCTCTTAGAACGAGTCCCTCTCCTAGTGTGAGTTTGCCTCTTGCTGCCAGTCCACCTCCTAGTGCGTTCCCTCCTCTAGGTAGCCTCCTAGTGCGTTCCCTCCTCTAGGTGGGAGTATCTTCCTGGTGCGAGTTCGTGGTGCGAGTTCGTGGGCTTCGGTACTAAGTCAAAAAAATTGGGCCTCTTGGTGTGAGTGCTTCGGAGTCCGCCTCTTGGTGCGAGTGCTTAGTGTCCGTCTCTTGCAACAATCCGTGGGCTCCGATGCTTAGCCAAAGTTTTGAGGCCTCTTGGTCGATATTCACAACCTCTGGGAAAATTTAACTGGTTGTTTCCACTTTTTCATCAGGTAATCTATTAGTATAAAAGCATTATTTGTCTAAATAAACAATTATTATTATTAACGTTATTTTGTTCAAGAACCCAATACCAACAAAACATGAAAGTTAATTAACACACATAACACTAATTTGGATACGCATTCCTATAGTGCTGCCACTATATAATCTGTTCAGAGGTCGTTTAAACATGTGAGAACAGGTTCGGGCTATTTTCCTCCATCTTTATTAATATGAATAACATTTAGGTGCGCTTTCGCGTGTCGACACCACGCACTTTGTTGTGTCGCTTTATTGTGTTTGACGTTGTCGTTCTACATCTTATTTGTACCTTTGTGCACATTGTGTACTTCTAGTACGAACGGGCACACATACATTCTCCTGTATTTTCCTCGCTTCATACATGGACATCGTGAAATCGAGTCATTGACACCAACTGAACCATACCAATATTAGCCATACCTGTATTAGCGTATAAAAAAGTAAAAAACCTAGTATTATTGATTCTATTTTAGGTTCACGTTGGTACACCGTGTATCACTATTAGCGTTAATATTTTTTTCGACACTTAAAACATCTTTTCTCCATACACACTTATCTGATTTTCAATTTGAGACCGCCAATCGAAAGTTGGGAATCTTATCTTTCGATCGAAACCGTCAGATCCACAATCGGACATGTGTGTGCGGAGAAAAAACGTTACAAGAGACAATAAATACATTAACACTTATAGCGATTCACGGTGTTGTATACCGCCAATCGTTATTAGCTTTTAGAAAATATTAATGTTATTCAACGCTAATTTGAGATTTTCAAGATTTCGAAATAAAAGAAAGTTTACTCTAATTGATCGATAACGGTGATCTGGGTACAACAGATCTGCCATTAAGATCTTCACACTAAAGTAGGTAAAAGTAAAAAATGTGACAAATAGTACACCGTCGTGTCCTTTTACTCTAATTTATTCATGACTTTAAGGGTACTTTCGCATGTGCTGTAGTTGTTTTCTGTAGTTTTCCTCCATAACTTAGAAAAACAAAATCCACAGCCATGCGATAAAAATGAAATTACCACCTTACAAGTTGCGTTACCTTGATACTTTATAAGTACTGCGGTTTGTTGACTACACATTTCGACCCACTATCACGTCCTTCTAGCTCATATTCAGAATTTATATAAAATCACCTTGCGAGGTGATTTTAAATAAAGTTCCATGAGATGAGCGAATAGGCAAATGCTGTCGCACATCTCGGAAGTTTTTGACAATTTTTGTGCGTCGAGTACCAAAAGAAAAAACCCATTGCACGTTTCCAGCTTGTGCGTGACTTTTTTTCGTGTGCTTTTTCCGTAAAAGGGGGTGACGTGGGTCTTGACTAACGGGCCATTTCGCAAAAGCGAAGTCTTTGAAAACGCCTGTCTCTCTCTCCCTCTCCCACTACCTCTTCTATCTAACAATTCTTGGAATTAAAAACGTCAAAAATGGTATAAAGTGAAAAATCTCTAAAAACGATTTCTTTTTACTATCTTTCGGCGTATTTTGGTGGCAAGTAAAGTGAGAAAATACTAAAAACAAAATTAGGAAAAAATAGGTACGATTTCATTCTGCATTTTATTCTGAGCGCAGTTTGACGTGCGATTGCCATTATTTTAGTCCACATTTCGTACTTTTTTGCTTAATAAAGTACCATTTTGTACGGATTAACACTTCTGTACACCACACTTTTCAAGAAGATCATAAATTATAATTACTAACGCTAATTCACCAAAACCTTAATTAACGTATAAAAAAAATAGTGTTGTGAATCCTATTTCAGGTTTTGCGGTCAAAATTTGGGTATGCCGATATAATGTTCATAATGTCAATAACGATTGGCGGTGTAGTTTAGGCGTGCCAATATCGTGTTATTAACACTACGGCAGTAGCGATTCAGGTTGTAGTCAACGGATTGGCCGTAAAATCGTTGAACACATATGTTTTACTATTAGGGTGTATGCCGATATAATCGAAACTTTAGAATGTTACTTTGGATTTTAGCGCATATTTTACGGTGTACTTTTCAAAGTGTTCCTATGTCAATTATTACTTGCGCCTTCAATACTTCAAATATGTGACAGTACGTCTACAAAATGTGCAACAGTCTACGAAACGAAATGATGACGACGATGAAACTTCTTAAAATTAGTGACGTCTACAAAAATAGCGATGGTTGTAGACGTCCAAATTTTTGATTTTTTGTGACCTTGTGGATGTTTTGAGTTTTGTGATATAGCGATGTCATATTACCTGGTGATGTCATCAGTACGTAAACTTTCCGCATGGCTTCCCGATTTTTTTTATTATCTTTTATCATTCGATATGTCATAAAACTAAGACCAAATATGTATATATATATATATATATATATATATATATATATATATATATATATATATATATATATATATATATATATATATATATATATATATATATATAAAACTTTCATTTGATACTTTTTTGCTGCATTTCAGTTAGAGAGAGTAGGGAAAAAAATAGCGTGTACTCTCCCTCGTTGAAAACATTTTGAAGACGTTTCACGCGTGCAATACTGTTTTGCTATTCGTCAACAGGGTATTATTTTAGTTAAAACCAGGTCGCGATTTGATTCCAGTAAAAGTGTGAAGATGAGCTGGCGTGACGTGGAAGTGGGTCGAAATCATTTTGTTCAAATCGTGCGATTTTTTCCTTGTTTTCCGATTTCTACGTATAATTCGTGACTTTTAAAAAAATTGCAAAAAAACGTGGAGTACTTTCTGTTCGGAAAACTGAACGGAAAATATATTTGAAATGTACGGTTTTTTACGGCAAATGTACGGACTTTGCCAAAAAGATACGTTGCACTTCGTAGTACTTTCTGTCCGGTAACTGAACATAAATTTTACAGAAAATGTACGGAATTGTACTGAAAATGTACGGACTATTACGAAAAGAGACGTTGCACTATTGCACCATTTGCGCGCGGTAAGTACAAAATAGTACGTAATAATACGGATATTTTTTACATGTGCGCAATGGTACAGGTACAAAATCATTAACTATTTTTTCAAATTGTTCTTTCCGATTTCTACGTATAATTCGCACCTTTGAATCGTGCGTAAAACGAGGTTTGAACAACTATGGTCGAATTGATAATAACGCCAGATTGACGTACTTTCCAAAGTTACAAGATGACACAAAATGTACTTTGGTTCTAGCCTCATTTTCGTACGGCGTAAGATTATCTTGTTGCAAGTCCCATTTTCTGTGAAAACGGCCGAAAAAAACCTCTACTTGAACACATGGACACACACCTTTATGTTCGTCGATTGTACAATCGGGTACACGATGATGTAACCGCTTGCGTCCCGCCAAAATGACGTGTGCGCTTATCTTTTCCCAAGTTTACAACTTTACATCCTAGTTGAGAATAACCACAGCTTGCTACGTTGGACATGTTTATTTCTATGTGCCTGTTCTACTGCTCACCTTAAATGGTTGGATTAGTCCGACAGTAAATCGTTAGCCAGCCGTGGGACAGGTCAGTTTTCATAAGTCAAACGTGGACGTCATCTCGTGGTAGTATTGTGTTTGGTGACGCATGGGCCAAGAATCGTGGTAGCCAAAAGTGTTTCTTCCCGTACGATAGTATAGTACGACTTCCGGAGTAATAATCGCTGCACGGTCGCAATGTCGTCTTTCGAGAAAAAAATTTACTTGACGAAAGTGATTGGTGTTATTGACCTCATTTTCTAATTTTTCCTTTTTCACTTGTAAATTTATGTGAGTGTATTTTTTGCAAAAAATAAATTTCTTACAAGGTGTATTATCTAATTATATGTATTTCCGCTTGGGGTTTGAAAATTTGTTTTATGGTCCAAATTATTTGAGCCAACAGTTCATCGGTCGCGTGAAAAATTATAAACAATGTTGTTTTCGCTGACTTTTGTCATCATTGCAATCATGCTAATTGCACTGAACGAGGTCAGTTTTCAATGTTACTTTAAACTAACCTACGGTGATTACAATAGTTTTCAACTGAACTGAGAAAATGGAAGATCACCTCGGGGTGAAAAACTGACGATCAGTTTATACAGTTCTGATTCGCAGCTGATTTCTGTCGCAGCTGATGCAATGTTGTTCACATAGCAATTTGAAAAGAGAATTGATCATGGCAGTGACTGTTTTGGTTATGCACAGTCACTTACGTCATTTTGTCAAAAATTGTACGTTTGAAGTACACATTGGTAGAAGTAAAGTACCGTTGAGTCTAAATTTGACGGTCAATCGGTTGGACAACTTTGACTTTCAAAATATTATTTCAACCAGTTAAACTTTTGTCGCGCTTGCAAGCGTCGACCGTCATAATAAAAGGGAATTGATCATGGGAGTGACTGTTTTGGTTGCGCACAATCACTTACATCATTTTGTCAAAAAATGTACGTTTGAAGTACACATTGGTACAAGTAAAGTACCGTTAAGCCTAAATTTGACGGTAAATCGGTTGGACAGCTTTGACTTTCAAAATATTGTTTCAACCGCTTAAACTTTTGCCGCGCTTGCAAACGTCGACCGTCATAAAAAAAATAGCAATTCACACGGCCAACGAACGTTTACGGTAACAAAACTGTGGCAACCACATGTAAATAAAAGTGTTGCAAGCAGTCACTTTTTGTCGTTACGTGAGCTCCACGGTGAGAGCACGTTGGATATTAACTTAGCCGCAAAATTGAAATTTATTCGTCTAAGCGTTACATTGAATTTAGACGCAAATTGAAACGAAACCTATTTAAACTGAAATACTGTGAGTCTTGTACGAAAATATTAAAACGCACGAAACGAAATAAACTTCGTTACACCATAGTTCAAAATTAGGCGTTTTTATAGTAGGCCTTTGGTCGGCGCCTTTATCGTAAGTTGTGTTATGGGCTTATCATGTGATCTTTTTAGATCGCGACTTACATCAGCGACGGTGTGATCGTCCAAATTTGACGATGTAAATATTTTTTTTTGGTATGAATGTTTTAATTGGTCCAATTTTTGGTACGAATAGGTCCGAATACAATATGGGTCTTAAGGTCATATTGTATGTTCTGCATACAATATGCATATTGTATGGGCCTACTTTCACCTACTTTTGAACTATGTGTTACACTATAATAAAACGAACCGGCGTAAAAATATCAATTGAAATTAAATGAAAGAAATGCGCGTCGTCACGCGCGACGAAATCGAGCCACACTATTTTTGAATCAACATTCCTACATTGACAGCGAAATTTCGTTACAAACTTAGGGTGTGTCCTCGTGTGTTCAAGTAAGGGTTTTTTTCCGTCGTTTTCACAGAAAATGGGACTTGCAACGAGAAAATATTACGCCGTACGAAAAATGGGCAAAAACACAAGTACATTTTGTGTCTTTTTGGAACTTGGAGGGTACGACAATTTGTCGTTATTATCATCGCGACCCACTTCCAGCTCATCTTCACACTTGCACTAGAATCAAATCGCCACCTGATTTTAATCAAAATACTTCCCTATTGACGAATAGAAAACTTGGATTGCACGTGTCAAACGTTTTTGAAAAAAAATGCACGAAGGAAAGTACACGCTATTTTTTTCACTGCTCGTCACGCGCATGCACATAAGAAAATCAAAAACATGTACGGAGAAAATTTTGCAAGGGTCTCGGACCTCCATTTTCCTTCATGGGTCCTTTGCAAAATATTACGTAGTCCTCGTCTCTCCCCCTCTTTCTCACTCGACCATTCCTCTTTCTCTCATATTTACACGAGATGCAGCAATAATAATATAAAATGAAAGATATATATATTTTCTTTTTTTTGAATATTTTTGGTCTAAGTTTGATGGCATATCGAATGATGAAAGATAAGAAAACGAAATCGGGAAGCCATGGCGGAAAATGTACGTACTGATGACGTCACATGGTAGCATGACTTCGCTATGTCACAAAACCCGAAACATCTACAACGTCACAAAAACCTCGACGTCTACAACCGTCGCCGTTTTTAGGAAGTTTAGTAGTTTCGTAGTCGTCTACATTTCTTTTCGTAGACTGTCGCACATTTTGTAGACGTCTACAACTGTCACATATTCGAAGTAATGAAGGCTCAAGTAACGATTGACACGGGCACACTTTGAAAAGTACACCATAAAATCTGCCCTAAAATACAAAGTAACGTTTCGCCCTTACTTTGTTTTTTTTTCACGGATCCGGCGGACCCGGATTTCAGGTGTCTCTATGTGTTTCCTCGAAATTGTTACTTAAGTTTGTGACGATTGTATACGTCGACAATACCCGTGACGGCTGTCACCGTGTACAATTGTCTTGCCGCACCGTATTTTTCGAACGTTTTGCAGCTGAAAGACTAAATGGATTTTACCCTTTGACTATTACGCCATTGAAAATGAAAGCCGCCCGTTTCACCTGTCGTGTGTAACAGTGGTAACCGTGAAACTGTGAAAGTTTTCAAACATTATCACCTAAAAGCTGTACTACCGACTTTTAAATGCCGATTTTTCAAACATTAAGAAAGATGTACGGTACAATAGCCTCACTGCGGTACAATTGTATTTGATGAAGTTATGGTCAGAATTGACGCTTATGCCGAATCCGTACAGTCTACACTAGTTCCAGCCAGAGCATGGCCGTCGTAATCAATGCTTTATGTGTGAATCGCGTCACAAATCGACATTCATATTAGATACCGCCAAAAAGTTCGTACTTTTTATAACCTGATTTCCAGCTAGGCAAGATTCTGGCCGCTTCTGGGGATCGTCGACCGGCCAGGTGTCTAAAAAACGAATAATTCTCCACCGACAATTTAAATGTTCGCCATCAACTGTCGTTTCGCGCAGCTTCCGACAAAAATCGTTCAAAGATCTCGATATGTTCGGTGGACGGCAGTCGTACCGGCACTCCGAAATCTGTCCCGTCATTTTTTCCCCATTTCCTCTATCCACGTCTTAGTGTCCTTTCTTTTTCTCCTCTCTCCACTTCCCTTCTCTTTCTCTCTTCACTTTCTCTTTCTCCCCACTTTCTCCTTCTCTTAATCCACTCTCTTACAGGCGTATTTATGTATTTCCCACCTTTGAAGTTGTTTTTTTATTTCTTTTAAAAATATTTTTTGCTTTATCAACTTTAAAGTATCCTATCTCTTATGCATCATTATTTTTTTCCCGGATGAAATGCTAATCATATTTCAAACTTTTCGGATCCTTTCTCTTCTTACTTTCCCTCTTCCCATCTTAGATCTCTTCCCTTCCCATTTTATCTCAATTAAAAACACTAAAAAAAAACTCAAATCTGGATTTAATGAATAGGTCAGGGTATCATTCCCTCGATCTTTTTTTTTTCTCATTGTTTGCTATTTGCACTCCTCTCTTTCCCTCTCTCTCTCCCATACTTTCATGATTTCTTGTTATCCCTCTGCATCTCCCTGTTCCTCTTTAAACTCGCATGTACCTTTTCCTCTCCCTCTCTCAGCGTATCCTCTCGATCCCTCTACTTTCCCTTTTTCACCATCTGCCTTTTTCTTTATTCCTCTTCCCCTCCATCTCCCTCTCCCCACCCCGTCCATCTACCTCTCTCTCTTAATTCTTACCTCTCCCTACCCATCCCTACCTTTCCCCCATTCCCTCCATCCTTCTGTCTTTTCCCTTGCAACATCTACTCTTTTTCCCGCATCCTGTCCCTTCCTCTCTTTACCATTTAATTTCTCTCTCTCCCCTTATTCCTCCTATCTCTTCCCTCCAGCCTTCGAGCAATCAATTTCTCCTACCTTCGTGTGACAACCAGTAACTAAGATCTCATTACAGTATCCTGTTGCGTTTCCACTTTCTCTCTCTCTCTCTTTCTCCGTGCACCATGTCTACCTCCCATCGCATTCAATTTTCTCTCCCCTTCTTCTCCCTCGCTATGTCCCTTTTCTCCTTCCTACCG
>JBBHKE010001960.1:49518-74307 GCA_037447655.1 Zygnema cylindricum
GTAAAAAGCATGCCGCATTATAAAAGAGCAACGTTTAGGGTAAAAGTCACTTTTGCTGCCTTTTTATGGAAATGAACTTGTGTACCCCTGTGTGGGATTCATCCGCGCCTAAGCCGGCGGGGACGAGTAAGCACTTCCAACCGCATTTATTGATTTATAGGGTGTTAAAAGCCCAAAGCAAGAAAACTCATTTTACTTCAAGCTGGTTTCATTACATGCTTGACCTTCAAGGTTGATTTGCTATCTCAAGCATTTGTTAAGCACGTGAAACAAAATTCAATGTCCCATCTAAGCCGGCTCAATCTTTGCTGCAACGAGAAAATATTACGCCGTACGAAAAATGGCCAGAAACACAAGTACATTTTGCGTCTTCTTGGAACTTGGAGGGTACGGCAATTTGGCGTTATTATCATCGCGACCCGCTTCTAGCTCATCTTCACACTTGCACTGGAATCATATCGCGACCTGATATTAATCAAAATACTACCCTATTGACGAATAGAAAACTTGGATTGCACGTGTCAAACGTTTTCGAAAAAAAATGCACGAAGGAAAGTACACGCTATTTTTTCACTGCTCGTCACGCGCATGCACATAAGAAAATGACAAACATGTACGGAGAAAATTTTGCAAGGGTCTCGGACCTCCATTTTCCTTCATGGGTCCTTTGCAAAATATTACGTCGTCCTCGTCTCTCCCCCTCTTTTCTCACTCGACCACTCCTCTTTCTCTCATAATTACACGAGATGCAGCAATCAAACGAAAGATATAATTTTTTTTATTTTTTTTTAATATTTTTGGTCTAAGTTTGATGGCATATCGAATGATAAAAGATAAGAAAACGAAATCGGGAAGCCATGGCGGAAAATGTACGTACTGATGACGTCACATGGTAGCATGACTTCGCCATGTCACAAAACCCTAAACATCTACAACGTCACAAAAACCTCGACGTCTACAACCGTCGCCGTTTTTAGGAAGTTTCGTAGTTTCGTCGTCGTCTACATTTCGCTTCGTAGACTGTTGCATATTTTGTAGACGGCTACAACTGTCACATATTCGAAGTAATGAACGCGCAAGTAACGATTGACATAGGCACACTTTGAAAAATACACCGTAAAATCTGCGCTAAAATCCAAAGTAATGTTTCAAAGTTTCGGTTACATGGGGACACGCCTTTATTTGAACCTCTCCGATAACCAATGACTATGCTCAAAACTAACACAGAACGGTGCCACCGGCTCCCCGGTTTCGTCTTTTTTTTTAAACTAAACATTGTCGGTGGTCGTACGCAACCTCAGCGGTACGGAGCATATAAAGTCAAAAATTCAAATGTTGGCGACGAAGCTATGATTTTAGCTAGTGTTGTGTATCGGTAGCCATTACCCGATAACCGATATGCCCCTTTTTTTGGCCTACCGATAATCGATATATTGGCACGATATATCGGTACCAATGTTATCGCGATAAAAAACCGATAATATTTGTTAAACATCGCGATAACACCGGTTCGATAATCAGTGATAATTAAGTATTATGGTACGGAATGTGAATGTGAAAAAAATCCAAAAGCGACCCTCTTCAACGTCGCGACATCTCGTACATATTTTCCGTACCATATTTTCCGTATTGTTTGTACGAATATATCGGTGCCCCTCACCGTTCAATAACCGATAACTGTCGGTATCTTTTTTATCGCGATGATTTTTTACACAATACACAACACTAATTTTAACTGTTAAGGGTTTTAACATGTCATTGTACCAACTTACCACGCTAATATGTAGATTTTATCCATATCCAACAACTTTGGGTATCCTTCATGGGTTCAAGTTAAACTTCACACGTTGAAAGTGACAGAGTCATGTAGGGTATGCCATGTACAAATCGTAAGTGACACTTGGGGCTTTGCCCCATCAGAACATTATTCATACCAAAGCCATGTTTTAAGGCACGGTAAACAAAGTAAAGCCCCCATGGGCTGACCCAACCCAACCAATTGTCATAGCAAAATGAGCAATATTCATCAATGAAAAGGAAAGACAACCCTATCCGATAACCTCTTATGCATGTGAAATACCACACATGGAGATTTCGAAAAGAGATGGATTATGAACTTGAGAGCATCCTCATGTTTGTTCAAGGATCCAATTATTTTCGTCACATAAGAAGAGGTCATCCCACCACGAATTTATTGTGGCAGAAATATATAACACGATTTCTTACTTATCAAAAAATCCCATTACTACAATCAATTTCAACCACACATTCCATACATTGAAATACACATATTTCCATTGGACAACACTCACATAAGGATCAACTTTTAATTAGAAGATGCTTCAGTCCACATGACATTCAACTTGGTCTCTTGCCCTCTTAGCTCAACCTTTCATTTAAAGTATTTTCCACTGCCCTCTACTCTTAAATAATTATATCTCTTAATACCAATACACTACTTAGTTAGTAAGAGATTTTCGTGCAAAATGCCATTGCTCCAATTCGGTATTATTCGCTTAGGACCAGGATTTGTCAACAATTTCCACAAAATTTTCCAAAGGAAAAAATTCCCACTTTTATTTTCGACTACCCCATTTATCCATCATCTCCTTGGACCAGCCAGGCCAAAGTCAACGCTCCGTTGAACAGGATTATACCAGGGCTAATCATTGATCAGCTAGGATTCAAAATGACCAATGCAAAAACGGGCGAAATCTTTGACTAACTACATAACATTTCTAACTTATCAAATAACACCTTTCACTATGTAACATTTACATGCAAAAAAGCATGCGAATTGAAACGCGCCTTCACACATTCGCGTGTCACAAATTTCACACGCACACTACACCTTTAATCGCTATTAACGTAGTGTAAGCTAATTCCGTCCCGCTTTTTTTTTATTCTCCAATAGCGTAGCTTATTCTATTTTTTTATGTACGCCATTTAGGGTTATTTTCCAAGCACCGTACAAAACGAAAGTACGTCATCTTTTAAATAGTGTGGTGTACGGTCAGAGTCAAACCGTACAAAAACGTACCTTTTTAAGCGGAAAATTACAATTCATTATATTTAGTAGCCGTGGACGCATGAGAATATGCGGTCTAAAAAGGGGATCAAATCGGGTTGTCAAATATCACGTTCGCATATATTCGTTCAACAACCACGTTTCGACTCTGTGAACTTACGATTTGTGTACGATTTGTCAGATTTTGTACAAATACCTTTATTAGTGTAAACATGTTTGCGACCGACATTTACTTTTTTCAAAGACCCAAATTAGAATTATAAACAATTAAAATGTTTTTTTTTTCAAAATTTTCAAATTTTTAATTAGCGTTAACCACGGTAATTGTCCATATACGCTAAAGAAACTTTTACGCTAATAGCGATTGGCGTTGTACCTACGTAACTTACCGAATTTGAATTATGATATTTCGTACTACAAATCCTAAGAAACAAAACATCATGCGTACCAGACGAGTATAAGTACTTTATCGAACGTACGCCGGATATTCCACTACTAATTTGACCCTTAACCTGCTATAACGAACACTCATTTGTTAGTTTGACCTCGCACTATCGCCTAAATACACCAATCGCTATAACTTTTAAAATACAACTATAAATCGTATGATTCTTTCGCGGACGTCTACCAAATTCATAATTATATATTCGTAACAATTAAATAGCCATTTACGAACAAGTTCGATTTACTATTTCTGTTATATTATCCCCTCGTTATCTTTAACTTACATTTATTAAAAGACATTTCACTCTCCTAGTGGTGCTTCTATATTATTATCCCTCCAATACCTTTGCAAAAACTCTGATTTTTTGTCCTCTAAGGTCAAGTCATCTTTTGGTCTACTTAGATAATGCACTTGCCAAAATATAGTATTCCTGACTATAAACTGTTGACCAACCCAATCAATTACCCATGTGTGAACTTCAGGTTTTATAGTTATTGAGGGATCGAATTCCAATTCTCTTTCACTTGGTCGAATATTTGTTAGTTTCAATTGATTGATATATATCTCTAGATGATTTTTTTTTTAAGGCGCAAAGTCCAATTTGGCAGCAGATGATGATATCATCTCGATTATAGTAAATGGTCCAATGTACTTTGGAGCAAATTTCCCCGTAGGACCGATTGTCCCTCGATCCTACATCTGTAATAAGTTATTGAAAGCCCATCTCTGTCACCTGTGCTTACCACCCAATCACCGCGTTTCCGGTGAGCATTTAATTTTTGCCTCCTCTTTGCTTTCACTAATGCACCAAGGGACTAATTTTCAAACAGTTTGAATCTATTCCCAAAACTTTATTCTATAACCCATATTCCTTTGAGTGACCTCTGATATTAAATCTAATGTTTGTCACGGTAGGTATCTGTTTGCAACTCCAAACAGTAAGAAACTTGTGTTGGCATGTCTACATGAATTATATGGAAATTCCATTAACGACAATTTAGATTCCCATGTGTTTTGAACTCCAATCAAAACAGTCCTAACCATTTTTTCCAAAGTACAGTTCAATATTTTTGTTTGCCCATCTGTATGAGGATAATAAGAGGTACTCGTATATAATTATGTGCCTAAATTTTGTTGCAATTCTTTCAAAAATGCAGAGGTAAATTTAGAATCTTTATCATTAACTATAGACATAGGAACTCCATGATGCCTAACCAGGTTGTCAATGTATAACTTCGCAAGATCTTCAATTGAGTAAGTAGTTTTGCAAAGGATAAAGATTGCTATTTTACTGAACCTATCGACTATGCCTATGATATTGTCATTTTTTTTAGACGTACTTGGCAACCTCACAATAAAATCCATATCGACAGACTCATATGGTCTTTCTAGGGTATCTAAAGGTTTTAAGAGACCTCTAGGTTTTTGGTTATTAGGATTACTCTGTTGGCAAGGAACGTAACTTTTCACATGTTTAGACCCCTCATTTGCCATCCCTCGCCTAAAGAATCTACTCTTTATCCGACTTAGAGTTTTATCTCACCTTAGATGTCCTAAATGTTCATGGGCTTCTAGTTAAAGTTGTTTTTTTAAGTCTCCCACTTCTACAATGCATAACCTATCACATGTTTGCAAATATAGTAAACCCTCCTCTATTTTAAAGTTTCTGACATGCCTCTCATTCAATGGGTCAAAAATTCCTCCATAAATATTCTTGCTAATTAGAGCAAAGTAAAGATCTTTATCGTTACCATTTCCAACAACATCTAAAACAATTTATCCTGAACCATTTCACTTATTTCAAAACATCTGCTTATAGGATCTGCCACTACATTTGTCTTTCTAGAAATATGTTTGACGTTATATTTAAAATATGGCAATTACTACATCCACCTAACCTGTCTAGTTGTCATGATTTGTGCATCACTTAGTCTATGTAGTTAAAAAAATGTTTTATCGTCACAATGAATCGTGAATTGTGTATTATGCAAATAGGATTGCCATTTCACCAATGCATGAACAATTGGAAGTAATTATTTTTTCTGTGTTGGGTAATTCTTTTCAGCATCATTGAATTTCTTGGACTAAAAAGCAATAGGATGAAAATGTTTGCCAACTTTTTGACTTATGACTACGCCTAAATCTTTATCAGATACATCTGTAGTGATTAAAACTTCAAACTCTCCTACAAGATCGCAATACACCAATGTAAGGGCAAAGGTCAACTTACCTTCTAATTATTCGAATGCTCTCTCTGGTTCAGCTCACCACCCAAAGGTCTCCTTCTCTCGTAGTAAATCTGTCAAAGGTGTGGCAATCATACTGAAGTTCTTGATAAATTTCTTGAAATAAGTGGCCAATCCCAAAAATAATCTAACTTCTGTGACATTAGTGGGTTGTTTCTAATTTTGGATTGTAGTGTTTTTGGATGGATTTGTTTTAACACCTTCCCCACTTACTATATGTCACAAAAATAATTGTTCACTTTTAAGAGAACTAGATTAAAACATTTTTCCATACAATTTTCTTTCTCTTAACCTTTCCAACACTTTCTTTAAATGAGTTTCATGTTGTTTCTTAGATTCACTAAAGATTAAAATGTCATCCATACACTCTTCAACAAACTCATCTTTTTAATCTGAAAAAGTTTGGTTCATTAATCTTTGATAAGTAGGCGGTGCATTCGTCAAACCAAATCACATCAATATCTATTCAAAATGACTGGCTCTTTCAGTTCTAATTGGCACTTGATTAAAGCCACTATGCAGATCAATCAAAGATAATAATTTAGCACCTTTCAAATAATCTATCAAATCACATATTAGCGATAACAGATACTTATCCTTCATCGTAATCTTGTTCATACTACAATAATCGACACACATTCTCAACGTTCCGTTTTTCTTTTTGGCAAAGACTACTAGTGCTCCGTACGGTGATTTGCTAGGTTGAATATGTATTTTCTCCACAAGCACATTGATTTGTTTTTTTAACTCTTTCTGCTCAAAGAAACTGTAATTATTAGTTCTTTTGACAAAGGATTACATCCAGGTTCAAGGTTAATAACATGTTCTACATCTCGGGAACGTGGCCTTCCTAAGGGTAAATCACTTCGGAAAACATTGCGGAATTCAAAAGTCAAATCTTTAACAACACTATCAGATGTATTAATGTCCGTTTCAAAATCAGATTTAAGTTTTTTAAGATATGTAGTGGTGTCAAATTTAGGAATGACATCAATGTTAGTGTTTTTTCCACCTTTTTCAATAATAACTGACTCAGTTACTAATAACAAGAAAGCATGATTTGTTTTATCTTTTAAATGCTTTTTAAATTGTTAAGCTAAAATCAAACCTTCTATTTCAACTTTGTTTATGTTATTTATATGATTCCTATACATTTTCTTTGAAAGAAATACTTACAAAACCTTCTAACCATTTTCAGACTTCACTTTTACGGTATTAGTTTCCCAATTAATTTAAGAGTTATGTTAGGTTAACGAAGGTTTTCCCAGTATTAGCTCTTCATTCCCCAAATTGAATATTTCACACACAACTTTCATTTTATGACCCTATATATCAACTTATATTGTGTCAGTTTGTAAGTCTAATGTGGACTTATTACCATTTGCCACCTGAAAGGAATTTTATTTTCCTCTACAAACTTATGTAAAATAAAATTATGTGTAGCACAAGAATCAACCATTACACTTAATGGTTTGCCTTCAATAAAGACTCGAATATGATGAACTAGTGTCATCCTTAGTTAAATGTCCTAACATAGGTCTATTGTTAACAATTTTATCAAAAATATTCTTCAAACTACGTAGTGTAGTCAAAACCATAACGAATTCAGCTATCATAGCTTTTCCTTTCATTAACTTGCCCTCCAGAGTTAACTCTTTAGCTTTTGGATCTAGTTAAATCAACTAAAGACTTTTAGCTAGTCCTTTCCGTTTCCCCCTTCTAGGGTTTTTTGCTTTGCTAGGTATAATGCAATATTTTCGTGAAAACCTTCATAGACATTGACCGTTTTGAGAGAATCTTTATATGTACTGTCCTTAGCGTAATGATCTGGACCTCTGCATTAGAAAACAAATGACTTTCTTTATTGGTTTTTTGCACTCATTACTGAAATGTTCTTTCTCTCCACAATTATAACAGCTAATCTTCTTCAATTCTGCACACTCAAATGCTCTATGACCTCTTTTCTTACAGATAGTGCACATGGGTATGGTAAGAGTAGGTTTATGAGCATTAATGCTCGCTTTCGGACTCTTGATGTACCCTGCTCTATTGTTTTATTAGTTTCTTGTATTAACACCTTGTCCACCTCTTTGATTTTACCCCCTATCATTTCCCCTGAAGATATTCTGCCAATTTACCAGACCCGCGTTTCAACCTTCTTCTACAAATTTATTCTCACCCCACTCTAATACCCCAAATTACCCTTGAGTGATCAAGTTTCCAGATTATTCCCCAACTGATTCTCTAATTCGAATGAGTTATCTTGTAAATCATTCAAATTAATAATTTTTTGTTGTTCAATTTTGATTTTAGTATAGGATTCAGATAGTTCAAAAATTCCAACTTAACCATTTCATCAGTCAAACCTATGACATGAATGTTATATGAGTCAAATTCCACAATATAATCCTTTACAGATCCAGTCTGCTTATAGTTGAGCCACTTTTCTTCCAATCTGGATTTACATGTGACATACAACTAAAGCGATTTAATCGCAGATTTAAAATCTTCCCAGTCAACATTACTTGGAATCAAATTAGACTTTCTCAGAGTGTAATACCAAATTTGAGCATCACCATTCAGAGAACAAACAAAAAAAGAACTGTAATCATCAGGATACGAATTCCTAGATTCCAAATAATATTCTATGTGAAATATCCACGCATCGAACTCATCAATCTTCTTACCATCAAAGGTTGGTGCCTCACTTATAGACAATTTCATATCTCTTACCTTATTAGGTTTATCATGATCATCCTCTCTAAAATTGGCAATTTTTTTACTACTCTCACCTTTTTGGTCATTCACCTCATTGTTGATCTGAATTAAGTTAATGAGTTTATCTAATTTATCATTTGAAAGCTTTCTATTTTCTCTAACAACTTTCAATTCACTTTTCAATTCAGAAATTGTTTCATCCACAACAGTAACATGGTTTTTTAATATTTTGACCAATTTCACACTACCTTTCTTCAAAACATTCAAGGCATTCCCCATTTAACGTTTTCATGTAGAATTTCCCATTATCACACAATGAAATCAAACAAAAAAAAAGATAAAATATAATCTCTGAAATAAATTTGCTGCAAATTTAAAGTCTAGAGATTGCTCCAATCCAAGACTTCTTCTGCTTAACAAATCATTTGAAAAAGATCAAAATCAGAGAAATTACAATAATTGTAATTGTAGTGAGATTCAGCGGTGGCTACACTGCCCACCCCTCATGAGTTATAGGAACTAAGCACGCCCCATATTGAACCATCAGTTCTTAGCAGTGCGGTCACTTAATTTCTCTCCAATCCCTTACCACTTCACATTGTGGCTCCACCTACACGGGTCAGAGCACCCTCAACTGTCACGATAGTCGATTTTCAAGTGAGGAAGCTTCTCTCTGGCTTTTAACCAAATCTTGAATACCATATGAAACAAGATTTCCTACCTCTCATAAAATCCCATTATTAGAACCAATTTCAACCATACATTCTATACATTGAAATACACACATTTCCATTGGACAACACTGACATAAGGATCAACTTTTAATTATAAGATGCTTCAGACCCCATGACATTCAGCTTGGTCTCTTGCCCTCTTGGCTCAACCGTTCCTTTAAAGTATTTTCCACTACTTTCAACTCTTAAATAATTCTATCTCTTAACTACAAAAACACTACTTAGTTAGTAAGAGATTTTCGTGCAAAATGCCATTGCTCCAATTTGGTATTATTCGCTCAAGACCAGGATCGTCAACAATTTCCACAAACCTTTCCAAACGAAAAGATGCTCACTTTTCTTTTTGAATTTACCATTTATTCATCATCACCTTGGACCAGCCAAGCCAGAGTTAACGCTCCGTTGAATAGGCTTTTACCTGGGCCGATCATTGATCATGTAGAACTTAGACTGACCAATTCAAAAACGTGCGAAATTTCAGACTAACCACGTATTATTTTTTACCAATCAAATGCTACCTTTCACTACGTAACATTTACATGCAAAAGTGCGTGCAAATTAATACGCGACTTCACACGTTCGTGTGTCACAAATTTCACACGCAAAGCTACGTACATAACTTACCAAATTTGCCTTATGGCGTTTCGTACTACAAATCGTACGAAACGAAACATCATTCGTACCACACAACTAAAAGTAATTTATTAAACGTACGACGGAAATTTCGTTACTAATTTAACCTTTTACTTGCTATGACGAATACTCATTTGTTATTTTGACCTCGCGATGTTGCATAAATACACCAATCGCTATAACTTTTAAAATACAACTCCAAATCGTGCGATTCTTTCACGGACGTCTACCAAATTCACAATTCTATATTTATAACACTTGAATACCTATTTACGAAAAAGTTTGAACCCCTATTATTGTTACACAACATCAACAAAATTTCCCAATCTAAAGGTAAAGCTAAACTAATAAATGATATCATCAAAGAAGACACTACTAAAATGTTAGAAGTTGTTTATATATTGCTAATTTTACTAAGAGTCTGTTTTCTACAAATTAGTATCAAAAAATGATTCAAAATTTTCATACAAAATGAAAGTTAGGCTCCAAGCAAAAGACCAAATGTAGGAGTCGAGTGAGCTAACATTGTGTATTATTTCTTTATCAGGTATAATAGAAGACAAAATGCTTTTTTTGTGGGTCACACAAACCTTGACAAATTTGATCGCATGGTGGAAGTTAACATGGTAAATATAATCTAATATCTTAAAGAGAAACAGACATATGTATACGATCAATATGCATTAAAAAACATTTATAGACAACCCTTTTCTAAAGAATGGGCCACTACATCCGATCGAGTACCTGGACTAGTTCACATTAATGTACGTCAGGAAAAAATAAAAAGATCACATAAAATAAAAGATATATGGTGGCTATCACAAATGAATCGTTAGAATACACAATATTTTTTTTGCATGAAGATTAAAAATAAAATGTTTTTTTTTTTTTAATAACTTAAAACAAAGCAAAACAAATCCATGGGAAACTTATACTTAAAACGAGATTCGACAATTAGGGCATGCAAAACATTTTTATGAATGATTTTAAAAATATAGATTCACCACCTACTCACGATACCGTATTCACAAAAGCAAAAAAAAGTGGTGGTGGACTTCATCTAACTCTTAATTAGTGTGGAAGAAGCACACTTTTATACTTTGTATAGTTGTTCACGTGAAGTGTAACAAGATCTCCTACCTCTCAGAAAATCCCATTACTACTCACAATCCCAACAACACATTCCACACATTGGAAAATACACATCCACATTAGACCACACTCACATAAAGATAAACTTTAAATTAGAATAAGCTTTTGTCCACATAACATTAGCTTAGTCTCTTGCCCTCATAGCTCAACCCTTCTGATTAAAGTGTTTTCCACTACTCTCCACTCTTAATAATTCTTTCTCTTAACTACTAAAACACTATTTAGTTAGTAATAGATTTCAATGCAAAAATGCCTTTTCTCCAATTTGGTATTAATCGCTCGAACCAAGATCAACCGGAATTTCCACATACTTTTCCAAAAGAAAAGATATCTACTCTCCTCTTACACTTCACTATTTTTCCATCATCGCCCTGGACTCGCCAAGCCAGAGTAAACTCTCCGTTTTAACAGGCTTTTACCTAGGCCAATCATTGACCAGCAAAGACTCAGACAGACCAATGCAAAACCGTGCGAAATCTCTTACTAACTACTTAGCACTTTACTAACCAATCAAACATTACGTTTCACTACGTAATATTTACGTTCAAAAGTGCGCGCCAAACGAAACGCGACTTCGCACGATCGTGCGTAACAAATTTCGCACGCGGAACTTCCTACGAAATTCCTTTAAGTAAAAGTGACGTTTCGTACTAAAATTTGTACGAAACGAACCACCGTGCATACTAAAGGTTTCGTTAAAACTTTATGAAACGTACACTCATTATTTCGGTACTAATTTGACCCTTAACCCGTTTCAATGATACCCACTTGTTAATTAGACCCCACGATGTCACCTAAATACACCCATCGCTATAACTTTTAAAATATAACTCCAAATAGCGTGATTCTTTCGCGGACGTCTACCAAATTTAGTTCTCTATAATCATAATATCGAAATACCCCTTTATAAACAAGTTCGATCAGCTATTACTGTTACATCATCCCCTCTTTATTTTTAACTCACCTTAGTTAAACACCTTTAATTCTCAAGACGAGACTTCTATATTATTATCCCTCCAATACCTCTGTAAAAACTTAGAATTTTAATCCTCTAAAGTCAACTCATCCTCAGGCCTTCCTAGATAATGCACTTACCAGAATATAGTATCGCCGACCTTGAACCGTTGACCAACCCAATCTATTATCCATCTGTGGACTTGACGTTCTATAATTATTGAGGGATCCAATTCCAATTCTCCTTCAGTTGGTCGAAGATTTGCTGGTTTCAATTGGTTGATGTGTATCATATGATGAATTTTTGTTGAAGGTGGAAAGTCCAATTTGGCAGCAACTGACGATATCATCTCGATTACAGTAAAAAGTCCAATGTATTTAGGAGCATATTTCCCCCTAGGATCCGATTGTCCCTCAATCTTGCACCTGTAATGAGTTGTAGAAAGCCAAACCTTGTCACTTGTGTGCAACACCCAATCACCCGGTTTGCGGTTAACATTTAATTCTTGCCTCCTTTGTGCCTCCACTAATGCATCCCGGACAGTTTTCCAAACTATTTGAACGTATTCCCAAAACTATGTTCCAGAACCTCTATTCTCTTGAGTGACCATTGTTATTAAGTCTAATGCTTCTCTAGGTTGGTATCCGTATGCAACTTTAAATGGTGAGAATCCTGTACTAGCATGTTTACATGAATTGTATGCAAATTCCATTAATGGCAATTTAGATTCCCATGTGTTTTGAACTCCACTGCAAACAGTCCTAAGCATTTCCTCTAGTGTACGGTTCATCCTTTCTGTTTGTCCATCTGTTTGAGGATGATAAAGGGTACTCATTTTCAATTCAGAGCCTAAATTTTGCTGTAATTTTTTTCAAAAGGCAAACGTAAATTTAGAATCTTTATCACTGACTATAGATAGAGGGACTCCATGATGTTTGACCACGTTGTCAAAATATAACTTTGCAATATCTACAACCGAATGAGTGGATTTGCAAGGGGTAAACATTGCCATTTTACTGAACCTATCGACTACGACCATGATAGTGTCATTCGTTTTAGATGTAGCAGGCAACCTGACAAAAAAATCCATACTGACACATTCCCACGGTCTTTCGGGGATATCCAAAGGTTTTAAGAGACCTTTAGGTTTTTGGGTAATGGGTTAACTCTGTTGGCAAATGACACAACTTTCCACGTGTATTCACACCTTCTTTGCCATGCTAGGCCAAATCAATCTACTTTGCAATCGACTAAGAGTTTTATCTCGACCTAGATGTCCTAAATGCTCATGAGCTTCCCGTAAAATTTGTTTTCTTAAGTCTCTCACTTTAGGAATGCATAATCTATCCCCAATTTGCAAATACAGTAAACCATCCTCTAGTCTAAAGTTTTTGACATGCCTCTCATTCAATGGGTCAGAATTCCCTCCCGGAATATTCTTGCAAATCACAACAAAATAAGGATCTTTATCATAACCATTTCTAACTGTATCTAAAAACAATTTTTCTTTAACCATAACACTTATTTGAAATACATCTACTTAAAGGATTTGGGACTACATTTGTCTTCCCAAGAATATGTTTGACATTAAATTTGAAATATGATAATTTCTGCATCCACCTAACTTGTCTGCCAGTCATAATCTGCGCATCAATTAATCTTTGTAAATAAGAGAGTGCTTTATTATCACAGTGAACAGTAAATTTTTTATTATGCAAATAACAATGCCATTTAACCAATACATGTACAATTGCAAGTAATTCCTTTTCTTGTGCTGTATAGTTCTTTTCAGCATCATTGAATTTTATGGACTCAAAAGCAATAGGATGAAAGTGTTTGCCGACTTTTAGACTTATGACTGCACCGAGACCTTTATCAGATGCATCTGTAGTGATCAGAACTTCAAATTCCTCGGCAAGGTCAAGATACACAAGTGTAGGGGTAGAGGTCAACTTCCGTGTTAATTCCTCGAATGCTCCCTCCTGATCAGCTCCCCATACAAACGTCTCCTTCTCCCGAAATAAATTCGTCAAAGGTGCGGCGATCATACTGAAATTCTTGATAAATTTCCTGTAATGAGTGGCCAATCCCAAAAACGATCTAACCTCTAAGACATTAGTAGGTTGTTTCCAATTTTGGATTGCTAAAATTTTAGATGGATCTGTTTTAACACCTTCCCCAGTAACTATATGTCCCAAAAATAATTGTTCACTTTTAAGAAAACTTGATTTTGACAATTTTCCGTATAATTTTTATTCTCTTAACCTTTCCAACACTCTTTTTAAATGAAGTACATGTTGTTCTTTAGATTCACTATAAACTAAAATATCATCTATAAACACGTAGACAAACTCATCTATGTAATCTGAAAAGGTTTGGTTCATTAATCTTTGGTAAGTAGGCGGTGCATTCGTTAAGCCGAATGGCATCACTATCCATTCGAAATGACCCACCCTAGTCCTAAAAGCAGTTTTATCAACATCTTCAATTCTAATTGCCACCTGATTAATGCCACTACGCTGGTCAATCAACGAAAATACTTTAGCACCCTTTAAAATATCTATCAAATCAGAAATTAAAGGTAACGGATACTTATCTTTCACCTTAATCTTGTTCAGACTACGATAATCGACACACATTTTCAACGTTTCGTCTTTCTTTTTGAATAAGAGAATTGGTGCTCCGTATGGTGATTTGCTGGGCTGAATATGCCCTTTCTCTAGGAGTTTTTTGATCTGTTTCTTTAACTCCTTTTGCTCAAAGAAACCATGTTTATAAATTCCTGTGACAGGAGGATTACATCCAAGTTCAAGGTTAATAACATGTTCTATATCTCGGGAAGGTGGCCTTCCGAGAGTAAATCACTTGGGAAAACATCTTGAAATTCAAAAATCAAATCCTTAACATCAACATCACATGCATTAATGTCAGTTACAAAATCAGATTTTAGTTTTTCGAAAGTTTTAGTGGTGTCTAATTTAGTGATGACATCAATGATAGTGTTTTCTCCCCCCCTTTCATCAATAACTGCCTCAGTTACTAATAACAAGAAAGCATGATTTGTTTTAGCTTTTAAGTGTTTTTTAAATTGTTTAGCAGATATCAAACCTTCCACTCCCAATCTTGTTATGTTATTTATATGATTCCTATGCAATTTCTTAGGAGATAATGCTTGCAAAACCTTCCAACCGTTGTCAAACCTCTCTTTCAAGGTGTTAATTTCCCAATTAATTTGAGGATTGTGTTCAGTTATCCAAGGCTTTCCCAGAATTAGTTCTTCACTTCCCAAATTCATTATTTCACACATAACTTTCATTTTATGACCCTGGATATCAACTTCTATCGTGTCAGTTTGTAAGTCTAATGTTGATTTATTACCATTTGCCACTTGAACATGTAAAGGCTTTTCCCTTATGACAATAGGAATTTTTTTTTCCTCTACAAACTTATGTGAAATAAAATTATGTGTGGCACCTGAATTAACCATTACTCTCAAGGGTTTTCCTTCCACTAATGACTCGAATCTAATAAAACTGTGTCTAGTGTCATCATTACTTAACTGTCCTAACATAGGTCTATTGTTGAGAATTTGATAGGAAGGATTCTTTAAACTATGCAGTGTTGTGAGAATCATAATACATTCAGCTATCCTAACTTTTCCATTCATTAATTTGCCCTCCAAAGTTAACTCTTTAACTTTTGGATCCGGTTGACTCAACAGAGGACTTTCAGTTAGTCATTTCCGTTTCCCACCTCTTGGGCTTCCTGCTCAGCTAGGTATAATGCAATATCCTTTTGGAGACCTTCATTTACTTCGACTGTTTTAAGAGAACCTTTATCTATACAGTCTTTAGCGTAATGATCTAAACCCCCGCATTTGAAACAAGTGACTTTCTTTTTGGGTTTTATGCACTCTCTACTTAAATGTCCCTCCTCTCCTCAGTTATAACAGTTAATCTTTTTCAGTTGTGCACACTCAAATGCTCTATGACCCTTTTTTTGAAAAATAGTGCATGTGGGGATGGTAAAGTTAGGCTTCTGCGCATTAATGCTTGGTTTAGGACTTTTAATGTACCCCCCTCTATTGTTAAATTTATTTCCTGCATTAACACTATGTCCACCCCTTTGATTTCCCCTCAAGTTATTTTGCCTATTCACCAAACCAACATTCAGACCCTGTTCAACAAATTCCTCCTCATCCCATTCTGATACTTACTTCAAATTACCCGTTAGTGATCGAGTTTTCCGATTATACCCCAACTAATCTTCTAATTCCAATGACTTATCTTGTAATTCCTTCAAATTATTAAATTTTTTATGTTTTAGTTCTGATTTCAATATAGGATTCAAATAGTTCAAGAAATGCAATTTAGCCATTTCATCAGTCAAACTTATGACATGAATGCTAGATGAGTCAAATTCCACAATAAAATCGTTCACAAATCCAGTCTGTTTATAATTCAACCACTTTTCTTCCATTCTGGATTTAAAAGTGACAGACAGGAAACGTGATTTGATCGCGGTTTTAAAAGTTTCCCAATCAGCATTATTAAGAATCAATTTAGACCTTCTCTAAGTATAATACCAAATCTGAACATTGCATTTCAGACAATTAACAACAAAAAAAGTGTAATCATCACGATCACAATTTCTAGATTCCAAATAATACTCCATATGAAAAATCCAAGCATCCAACTCATTGATCCTCTTACCATCAAACAATGGTGCCTCACTAATAGACAGTTTGAGATCCCTTATATTCTTAGGTCTATCATGATCATCCTCCCTAAAACTGACATTCTTTTTACTTCTCTAACCCTTTTGGTCATTCATATCATTCTTGGTCTGAATTTAGTTAATACGGTCATCTAATTTCTCATTTGAAACATTTCCATTTTCTTTGTCATCTTTCAATTCACTTTTCAATTCGGAAATGGTTTCATCCACAGCGGCAGCATGATTATTAAATCTTTTGACCAATTTCACAATCCGCTTCTTCAACACATTCAACACATTCTCCATTTCGCGTTTCCATGCAAAATTTGCCATTATCACACAATGAAATCAAGCAAAAGAAACATAGAGTATAATTTCCCAATGAAAATTGATGCAGATTTGAAGTCTTTAGGTTGCTCCAATCCAAGACTTCTTCTCTTTAACAAATCTTTTGAAAATATCAAGATCTGAGAAATTAAAAAGACATTGACAGTAAGTTAGTACAGATTCAAATTTTCAATTTCCCAACATTGACACAAAAGGTAAAAATTTCCCCACAAATTTTGCAATAGCAAAATTGAAAGCTCTCAAAGGTAAGATTTAACAATAAATTTTGCAACAACAAAATTGAAATCAATCAAAAGTAACAATTTAGGGTTTGAAAAGTTTTGAATCATTTTTGGACTCCTTTGCTCTTGAAGAAGTAAAGTACTCCACTTTCTTTCTCCTCCATTAGCAAATTTCCCACTTCCCACTACATCAGGATCTTTTACTCTCTAATCCTCACATCCTCACCCTTCATGGCTTCAAGTCCTCCCTTTACACATGAATCATTGCTAAGAGAAAGCAAGTTTGTTTGGCCTCTAAGTAATTGGAGTGAGCTTCAGCGGTGGCTACACTGCCCACCCCGCCTTAGTCCTAAGGACCTAAGCACGCCCCACATCTAACCAGCAGCTGCTGGCAGTGTGGTCACTTAGTTTCCCTCTAATCCCCTACCACTCACATTGTGGTTCCACCAACCCGGGTCAGAGCACCCTCACTGGTCACGGCAGTCGATTTTCGGGTGAGAAAGCTTCTCTTTGGCTTTTAACCAAGCTCCGATACTATATGTAACAAGATCTCCTACCTCTCAAAAAATCCCATTACTACTCACAATCCCAACCACACATTCCACACATTGGAAAATACACATCCACATTGGACCACACTCACATAAGGATAAACTTTAAATTAAAATAAGCTTCTGTCCACATAACATTAGCTTGGTCTCTTGCCCTCGTGGTTCAACCCTTCTGATTAAAGTGTTTTCGACTACTCTCCACTCTTAATAATTCTATCTCTTAACTACTAAAACACTTTTTAGTTAGTAAGAGATTTCAATGCAAAAATGCCTTTTCTCCAATTTGGTATTAATCGCTCAAGACCAAGATCAGCCGGAATTTCCACAAACTTTTCCAAAGGAAAAGATGTCTACTCTCCTCTTAGACTTCACTATTTATCCATCATCGCCCTGGACTCGCCAGGCCAGAGTAAACTCTCTGTTTTAACAGGCTTTTACCTGGGCCAATCATTGATCAGCAAAGACTCAGACTGACCAATGCAAAACCGTGCGAAATCTCTTACTAACTACTTAGCACTTTACTAACCAATCAAACATTACGTTTCACTACGTAACATTTACGTGCAAAAGTGCGCGCCAAACGAAACGCGACTTCGCACGATTGTGCGTAACAAATTTCGCACGCGAAACTTCGTACAAAATTCCCTTAAGTGAAAGTGACGTTTCGTACTAAAATTTGTTCGAAACGAACCACCGTGCATACTAAACGTTTCGTTAGAACTTTATGAAACGTACACGCGTTATTTCGGTATTTATTTGACCCTTAACCCGTTTCAATGATACCCACTTGTTATTTAGACCCCACGTTGTCACCTAAATACACCCATCGCTATAACTTTTAAAATATAACTCCAAATAGCGTGATTCTTTCGCGGACGTCTACCAAATTTAGTACTCTATAATCATAATATCTAAATACCCCTTTATAAACAAGTTCGATCAGCTTTTACTCTTACATGAAGCCCTACAAATAAATAAATAAAATCATATTTCACATCAAGATGTTTTACCCATTGTAAGGAATGCTCTCAATATTTTTAACTTAATTGACGACTTTTGTTTTTTGTCTTTTAAACACTCTTAAAATGCGTATAGGGAATCTTTAACGCACATTACACTAATTCATATACAAGTGCGTACCATTATAATTTATGTTCACAAAGTTGACCTTTGGACATACGAGCACATGTTCATGTTATTCCCCCTGTTTCTATATTACAAATCAAATTTGAGTGCGCTTTCATGTGTCAATGTCACTCACTTTCTCGCGTCCACACTGTTATTTGTATTATGATGTCTCGATTGCTTTTTACGGACAATGAATATGTATCGACATACCAATGTTTATTGGTCTCGACTATATGTGTGTCGTTTTGTATTCTATACAGAAAGTTTTGTACCTTGATGTAAACACACCACCCACCTCCCCCCCTTTTGTAGATATAACGATTATCGATGGTTATCTATTAATGGTGTTGGTATGTCGACATTTATCGGGAACAATCACCAATAACGATGTATCAAGATATATCGACCTCCTCACCGATACAGATAACCGATATGTAGGTTATTGAATTGTTGCTGATAGGAAATTACTGATACACAACATTGGTTATTTTACAGTTTTCTTGTACTTGATTACGAAATAACGAGAAGTTGTGTTACGAGTTGGCTCATGTTGTACACCACACTATTTCATCACCTCTTAAATTATTATAAATGATAATAATTAAACCTTAACCTCATCAGCGGAAAGTAATAGTATCAGTTTTATTGTAAGTTTAAACGACATGAATTAGTAGTGTTGTGTATCGACAGGGCTTTGCCGATAATCGTTATATTGGCACGATATATTGATGTTTGGGTTATTGCCAAAAAAAACCGGTATTATTGGTTTTTTATCGCGATAACACCGGTATCGATAACTATATGCGATAAATGTATGGTTCGTAGAGTACAATTGTACGATTTATTCCGTCGAATTGAACATCCGTTATGCCGTTACACAAAGTACGAAACAGTTTGTTACACGTGGCATGCCACGCTATATATAGTTAAAATACAATACAATATATTATAAAGTAGTATTATTTAGCGTACTATATTTTTTCCACTTATGGCCGATAAGAAATTTGTTGGTCTGGGAGCGATGTATCGGACCCCTGACTGTTCGATAACCGATAACTATCGGTATCGGTGTAAATTCTTTGGCGATACACAACACTAGAAATTAGGGACACCGATATATTATTATTAGCATTATTAGCGATTCCCGGTGTCTTGCAACTTTTCACGATGCGCAGGGGTCCCGAAGGGGTCCACGTCGCCCCCGCCTCCCGTTTTCTCCGCGCGACCGTATGTTTAGGGTTTTTTTTATCAGTTCTGTTTTTTATTTATTAATAAAACAAATAATAAATGACCCTAAACATATAAACCCTATTTCACATATCCGATCCCGCGAGGTGCCGAAGGTCCCGCGAGGTGCCGAAGGTCCCACAAATGTATGGTGACATGTAACGAACCCATGCTGTATACGGTAAGCAGTTAAAGTGAAGATCGGCCAAAATGTACGGACGAATCTAGAAAAAGCGACGTGCAGACTTTATGCGGCTTGACCAAACGCAAGAGAAGGCCGTACAAAAGGTTGCGCCTTTAAGAATCCCCCTAACGAGCTATGCCACTTGTCAAACAACTTTTGCATATGACAAAAAGATTTGTATAATCTCATCTCTACCGGACCATGCATTTTAGATCAGCCTGACTTTTAGTCAAAACTAAAATTACACGCGGCTTCGTGGACTGGTACAATAGTTACGATTTTGGCACTGTTCGGTCTCGTTAAATATTTTGAATGTTTTCATCTTTGAAAAGATTATTTGGCGCCTCTTTTTTGGCGCGCTTGTTACCTTTGGGCCAGTTGATACTATCGCCTTTCCCGCTCTTTAAAATACGAATTTTCGTGAAAATTTCAAAATTTACCGTACGAAAATGATTAAAAGTTTGTGGATATACTCGTTTAACTACTAAGCGGTTTAAATGGCCAAATCATAAAAGCAACGCCAGCCCCAAGCGCTTGTACGGCAAGACCTAGCGTGTCGAGCCAGTGGCTCAGATTTGAAACACCTGTCGACTGTTCAATAGCAAGTTACTTCGATTATTAAAAGTACAATGCAGTACAGGGCTGTACAAAAATACATTTTAGTATGGAAGGAACAGAAAATTCCGGTAAAAAAATTACGCATTCCAAACGGTGGAAATACCGTACAAGTTTTAAGTCCAAATTCGCTTTTTTATTTTTTCACTAGCTCGACAAATTGAAAATAAAAATTTATGATTGGAGGTCCTTTCACTCGTGCAATCGCTTCACGCAGTTGACTTTATGTAGACCAGCGAATTACTGACGTCAGGATCTGTTGTTTGTGTTAGATACACTATAAACGATCTTAGACGTGGCTCACTTTGAACCATGCAAGTACGGTGGGCTCAACACTAATCTACAATTCTGGGTCAAAAAGTCGACTCTTTGAATTAAATCAGTGAACCGTACTAAATTACAGGACAGTCTAGTACCGTACTGCATACTTTCAGCTCCAAGGGAAAAAAAAAAATGGAAGAAAAAAACGTGAGCCACATTTTTTTTGCTCGAACTGTTTTTTTTTTTTTTTTTTTGTACTTCTATTTATTAGCTTGATTTCAAGCACGCATTTTTCTAACGCTTCCGCATTGTCGCATCACGCGCTACGTCACGTGTTCCCCCCCCCCTGGATCATCATATACCATCCGGCAGTTTCGGCTCGTCATTCTTCTTGTGGATTTGACCCTGCTACACTTCCTCTCTTTAGAGTTTAGACTCAACCTTTCCTGTAACCCTAATTTTCTGCTCTCCGTGTTTCAGCCTGTCCTCTCTCTCCTCTCTCTTGCTTTTCTTCCATCACTCGCATGTCGAACCTCCAAGCCTCCTCTCCCGCCGTCTCATCCTCCCCGAGTCCCGCTGTTTCGTTCAACAGCTTCACATCTGCTGATCTTGCAATAGTCACTGCCCGTCCGAGGTACAGCTTATATTACTATGAGGACCAATCCTGGCATCCGTACCCTGAATCCGTAAACATTATTCTCTCAAAGGCTATTTCTTCGAGCTTTACGTCAAAGACACCGTTTTACTACTGCGTGGACGGAGTGTCGTACAAAGGCGACTGTCACAGTTTGGTGGAAAGGAATGAAATCACAGGAGCCGTACGGTCCATTGGATACAGAGACGATTTATTGCAGAAGGAGTGAGAAGCGTGCACCCATGTTTTTCTCTTCGTTCCTTCTTGATTCGCCATCTTATCATTGTGTTTTTTCTCCATTGACTCGTCTTGTGTCTTGAGTTTATTTTCGTAAAGACTCTCTCGTATCTAGCCCTTGTTTTCTCGCGGTTCGTTTTATTGTGAGCCTTTTTTATTTGCGGTTGAGTTTCTTGCATTATAGTTTGCCCGTTATTTGCAAAATATGTATGTTTGTTTATTTATATCATTTTGTTTTAACTGTCAAAATGATGGTTGTTCTCATTCGCCTTCTGACAACTGTCAAACCTCTTACCAGCCTTGTGGGAGACTCTAGTAATCCCTAATTTATCATCATTAATAATTTTTTCACTCTTTTTTGTCCTTGCTTTTTCTTTGGTGGTGGACAGTCTTCTTCCCCCACAGCCTTTTGGCTCAACAGAAAGCAACTCTCATTATGAACTTGTGAAATTACAAAGGAGAAAACGAACTCTTGACCTTCTTTTGGAGCTCGATTTAGCTGGTTCAGAAGCGGCAGAAGTTGTTCGAAGGTATGACTTCGACTCAAAAGGAAAACTTGTCATTTGTCCTCAGCAATTGAATGTATTTCGGAAGTTAAGGTTTCAGACTTTTTAAATAGCTTTTTCTGGATTATTATTATTGAATAAAGTGAGATTAGGTCAACGACAGAAAATTGTTGTTATGAACCTTATTGTTGTTTGTTGATTAACCACAAGGATTTTATATATAGATGTTGTGATGCTTGTCATAATCAGTGTGGACCCATAGTGAAAACTGTAGACAATGTATGTTGGTTACAAACATTTACACATACCTTATTAGCCTGCAGTCTTTTGTCCATTTCCACATTCTTGATGTTTCTAGGGTAATATGTGTCATTGATTTTCTGTTTTTTAACATCAGAAGCATGTTGGTGTAATTGTGAGATCCACTCTAATTATCGGAGGCCTGTGGTTATTTGTTTAAAAAACAAGCAAAAGCTATGTCTGGAGTATTGCTGAGTTTTAGAGAAGACAACCAAGTCTGTGAAACTTCCTCACAGCATGTGGATATGAAGCTATTTGGCTGTTTCTGACCGCTGTTGTTTTGTGTTCTTTCCATTTTTTTTTCCAGGTTTATTGCAGGTTTGCGATCAACTGCGTCTGGCTATGCTGTGACTGCTGTTCACAAAATGCAAAATTCTGAACGAAAAATTAAGCTTTTCAGGTGAGAAAGCTGGAAGTTTGAAGGTTTCTAAACAGTTTCTCTATTTTTTTTTTTTTACTGAATCTTGTATTTTGTCCATTGTCTGATGTCAACGTTTTTTTTGTTCCCTCTTTGATAGCTGAGTAACGTTACAGATTACTGTTCCTCAAGCTGGTTCTGCAAGTTATATATGTTTGATTATTTATAACTGTTTTTTTCTTTGCACGGCTGTATGTTGTGAAGGTTTTTATTTTATTTTCCTTCACTGTACCTATAAGAGATAATTTGAAATATGGAACTCAAAGAAACAGTTAATGACTACAATATTAAAATTAAAGAACTTTTATTCTTTATTGATGAAATCTTTGTGTTTGCATTTGCGTTTGTTTTTGCAATTATATATTTTTTGTAACTTTCAATTCTGAACTGCAAACTTGTTTCAATGTCTTACAACAATCAATTTGCAGGTTTTCAAACTTTGCATATCCACTGTTTGCATTTTTGCACCTTTTACATAAAAATCTGTATCCGTTGTCACTTTTATTTTGCCTCCTTAATCCGTTCAACCATTGTGCCTTTTTTAATTAAGCTTATTATACATATGTTTTACTGTTCAGGCAAACTGCCAGAGAAGTAGAGCAGCTTCGGGGGTCTCCAAATGTGCAGTGGGCATGGCATGGGACATCTGCAGAGGCTCTGGAATCGATTGCTCTCTATGGGTTTGGCCAAATGGCACGACCAAAGAATGGAAGTGTATATGGATGTGGAACTTATTTTGCTCCAGTCAACAGGGCCGATGTAAGTTTTTCTCACACATTCTCTCCTTCCCTCCTCTCTCCTCGACTCGACTTCCCTTCACTCACCTCACCTGCCCTATCCTAATCCTCTTTCCCAAGTTTGGTCAACCTTTACTTAAACTGTTAATTATGTTAGGCAAACAGTTCTGTGTTGTTGCTACATGGTTGTTCTACTTAGATGTATCGTTCATTTCATTGGAAAGGTAGAAGTTGCTTGCTCTCTATTATAAAGCAAAATGCTTATGATGACAACTTTTACAAGGGAACAGTAAATACTTTCTGGTTTATTTGAAAGCATGTCTGCTCAAATTTTATTTGTTGGTTTATTTATTTCTTGTCATGTTGATAAATGGATGAATTTGTCGGCTTTTTTTCACCTCCAAAGCTCTTTTTTTTTTGAAATTGGTTGTGTTTCTTCTTTGGATTCAAAATTGACATTTTAAACCTACCTTGAAACACCTGATAAGGACTAGAACTGCAGGTGTTTCTTTTCACGAGATAAAGTTCAGGAAACAACTTTTTTAGGAATGAGATTTTGTTAAGTGTTTGAACTTCGTCGTTGAAATCTGTTTTTGTTTGATTGCAGGTGAGTGTTACTTACGCTCATCCCGACTCCTTGGGGGAGAGGCACATGTTATTGTGTCAAGCGATTCTGGGAGCTCAGGAAGTTGTTCCTTCCAGATCAAATGATCGCAATTCACCGAGCTGTGGTTATTATGATACTGGTGAGAGAGAGAGAGAGAGAGAGAGAGAGAGAGAGAGAGAGAGAGAGAG
>JBBHKE010001960.1:75646-135546 GCA_037447655.1 Zygnema cylindricum
GTTTCTTTCTGTTCTACGAGAGAGGAAGGATAGAAAGGTTCAGAAAGAGGTCAAATATTGTTTCGGGAGAGGGTGAGAGGGCTTTGTTATAAACTGGAGAAAGACTTGGAAAGATAGGAAGGAGAGAGCATCTTGTCTTTCTTTGAGAGGTGTCCCGATTAAAGCTAGTTATGTGTAATTTTTTGTTGAAATTAGTATAAACGGCTCAGAGTTGTGATTCTCCTGAAGTTTTTTTTTAGCAGTCTTACAACTCTCATTGTGTTACATTACTATGTACATTGTTTTATCAAGCTGGTTCTGGATTGTGATCTACACTAATAACGGTGTTGATTTGTTTCTTCTTCTTCTACTTTTCTCTTCTTTCTTCTTTCTTCTTCTTTCTTTTTCTTCTTCTTTCTTCTTCTCCTTCTTTCTTCTTCTTTCTTTTTCTTCTTTCTTCTTCTTCTTTCTTCTCGTTCTTCTTTCTGCATCTCCTTCTTTCCGCATCTCCTTCTTCTTCCATGGCTTCGCAGGTGTTGATAGTAAGAGCGATCCACGGCTCTATGTTGTTTGGACTCCCTACAGCAACTCTCACACTCTTGTGGAGTATGTCGTCTCTTACATCGACATCACTGATTGAGAGGGGAAATGTACTTTGGCATCACCGTTTTTAAGAGAGGAAAAATACTTTTGACCTCGACTATAATTGGAGACTGGTCACCGATAATGTACAAATTGTATGGTACACTTTCAAAACCAACTAGGTCCCAAACGGGGAATTCTATTTGGTTCCGGTTCTGGACATATTCAACGACAAAAACAATTTTGTCTCTTCTTTTTTATGTTTTTTACTTTCTTTTTTTTCTTCCCTTTTTTATTGGTCAAGTGTTCATGTTCGATGAGAAGTTGAGTAGAGAAGTCGGATGGAGCAATTGTTTTATGTAGATTAAATTTTCTGAGTGGTCGGTTTGGAAGAAGATTCAGTTTGAGAATCAGTACATTTTTTTTTGAAGTACATTTGAGATGGTTAGGACATGATGAAAAAGAAGATCGAAAAATAAAAGGTTCCTGTTTGGTGTGGATAGGGCAGATTTGCCAAAGGAAAATAAGTTCCAGAGGAAGGAAGGGACAGTTTCAGTTCAGTTCAGTTTAGTCCAGTTTCAGTTTTTGAGCTTGACATGCGGAAGCTTTTCTCATTTAATAAAAAAATGGAGAAAAAGTGACATCTGAGAAATGGGTGGCTGTCTCCATAAAAACTTTTTCTCCGATACAATTGCTACTTTCTATTTTTTGTGTTTTTTTTTTTCTTTTTTTTGTCATTTTTTTTTTGTGTGATTTTCTCATTCACGAGTGAAACTTGGTATATTCCTTCGGAAGTGAATATGTTTCCTGATTTTACTCATTATGTGTGATGTGGCGTCCTATCATTGGTTTATTCTTAAAACCATATTGTTTAGTTGCGTTTCAGAAGGCTCTTAGAAGGATTTTTAAAGTCTATTTCCAATGGTTTTTTTCTCAACCGGGAATAATTGAGTTCATTGAATCTAGACGGCTTCTGATTGCCATCAGCAATTTGGATGGGTGTGACTGTTGTCTTCAGTAAGAGACGTAGAAAGGAATATGAAGTTCTTCGATATTGTTAGTACGTATCTGTAATATTATACGCATGTATATTATACGTATTATATGTTGTGTTTTATTTAACTACAAAGGGTAATAGGGGAGACAAGCCTGAAATTGTTTGAAGCTATTCGTAATAGGTGTTTTAGGGTTTTTTACGTTTTGCAGGTTCTGGCACGTGTGAACATGCTACAATCAAGACACATGGTTGGTGGTTTACCAGGTTAATGCTCAGTCATTACACCACCCATTGTCATTAGAGTTAAAACATTTTTTGGGCAATGAAAAAACACTTTGTACATATTTTTTTCGATAGTCGATCGTGATGTGAAGATCGAAGGGTAAGGTTGTTTACCTTTGGATTGATTGCCCCAGATCAGAAATCCAACGGTGTATAATGACACGAACGACTTGACCTTATTAAAAAGCGTGACGTGACGGTAAACTGTCTGAGTCCATGGGAACAAAAAGGGGTGGCAATGCCAAAACTTAAAAACCTACAGAGTCGCCTTTGACTGTCAGAATTGTGCTTGATGGTATGTGTTATGATGTGTATGACAACAGTCAATAATAAAAATGTTCGTCTCTGTAAAGGTTTTGATATTCGATATATCCTATAATGGTTTACTCAAAATGGTTTAACAACGCTCTTTTTAATAAAGTCGGCCCCTATTATTCGATATATTGAGTGAGTAACCTTATCACTATGCATCAATACGTGTCAAAAGTGATGTGCATCTTCCTTGTTAAAAGTTGAACCTTACATCCCACACTTCGGGACACGCGATGCGGTATATCGTAAAAAATAGAGATGAACCACGGTTGTACGGATTATTGTGCGTACTATTGCTTCTAAAAAGAGAGGCAGGATAAATTAAAGGGAGATATTCCGTTCAATGAGAAACTTCACATATTATTCCTTATTGTTGGATTGATATTGTATTAATCAATAGTGCCGTTGTATATTTGAAGTTATTTTTTCGATCCCTACCTCGGATACAGTCATTGGTCAAGTGGCTCCACATGTTTGAGTGGATGCACGTGACACGGCTAATGAGGGCGATTATGCACACCAAAAATGTTGTGGATGACTTTATTCTGGCAATCAAGATATTCGGTTGTTTTGGAGTTTGCTTTGGACTACACCACTCATGGTTGTTAGTGTTAATAAAGCTGATTCGGTTGCGACTATTTCTGGCCAAAAATCACAAAAAAAAAGTTAGCAACATTATTTAAGGACGTGGACTACAATCTGCCACGTCTTCTTGCACCAGATTCGTATTATTAATTCTGATCTGCCATTAACACTAATAAATCTTTAACGTTAATAACGATGAGCGGTGTAGTTACTTTTGAGAGAAGAGCCCCTGGGAGCTCTCCCTGCTTTTGTCCTTAGTTCATTCAATCGTCCACATTTATTTGTGGCTCTACAGAGAGTGTGAGCTTCCATCCTCCTGTCTGCTATTGCGGTTATGGATCATCGACGTGTTCCAGAACTCCCTCAGCGTGCTCCCTTAAGTCCGGGGGACTTCAGAAAAAAAAAAAAAAACTATATACATATATATGCGGTTGCTTAGATCTTTATCTATGTTGAGGTTTGGTTAGATAAGTGTTGGTTTGGGTCATAGTTCTTCAATTCGTACGGATTTGGACTTTTTTACGATTTTTACATAGTATTTGTCAATACTTTTCGTAAATGTCGTATAGTTTTTGTTCTATGATGCACGGAAATGTACAGAAATTGTCCCCTTAACCCTAAAAAATCCTTAAAAAATCCTAAAACGTACGGCAAATATACAAAAATGTCCGAAATTGTATGGAAAGTGTACCCTAAAAACCCTAAAATGTACGGAAATGTAAGGCAGTTTTACTGAAATATAAAAACAAAAAAATAATAATAAAAACCTTAAAGATAGGGCCGCGAGGCGCGGCGCGTCGTAAAACGAAATGAAAGGAGGGCGATGTGGACCCGTCCCAAAGGGTGGAATGACAAAACCGTCTTCCCCCAGTGGTTTGAGGACGGGAGGTCATACCAAGGCGATCGTGAAGGCCACCAAAAAATAATGTTCTTAGACAACTGCGGCGGGCACAACATGTCCGAGGAGTTGAATCGGGTATTGCTCGCCAAAAACACGATATGACACTTCTTCCCTCCATGTGCTACTCATTTGGTGCAGCCGGCGGACGACTTCGTCATTTCGAAAATCAAGGAGGTTTGGAATAGAAATTAGGAGAGCTAGAAGATGACAGGGGTCCAAAATGGACAATGGTTTAGAACCTAAGAGTCGAGGTTGGTCTGGAAAGCTAATTGGACCGGGGAAGGAGTTTTTTCTGAGATTGGCTCGAGACTCAATCCGAGAAGTGAACTCAATGAAAGACAAGAAAGGGATGGGTTACGCAAGGAAGGCGATGATTCAATGTGGCTTATCACTAAAGGATGGGAAATGGGAAGAGAGAATGCTCAACTGTACCAGTTGCAGGGTATAATCGAGAAATGGCGGAATCATTTTGATGGTGAAGTGGGTATTGTACGGAATATACGGGAATGTAGCCTAAACCCTAAAATCCCCCCTTAAATAACCCTAAAAAGTACGGAAATACACGGACCCTGTACATAAATGTACAAAACATTTATTGTAGTAGAACTGAAATATACGGGAATGTACGAGAATGTACCCTAAAAACCCAAAAATCATAACCGTCAAAAGTACGTAAATATACGGACACTTTACGTGGGAAATAGACGGCAGTTGTAGTTACATATACGTGAATGTACGAGAATGCACCCTAAAAACCCCTAAATCCCCCCTTAAATAACCCTAGAAGTACTGAAATGTACGGACATAGTACGTAACTGTACGGGTACATATTTGGGTATGCATTTTATTAATTTTTCAAAATCGTTAGATGCGAATCATACGTAGCATTCGCACATTCGTTTCGTGCGTAATATGTGAATTGAACAACTATGGTTTGGGTACACAAAGTGTGTTGGTGCTTTTGTGATGTTGTTGCTCCTTTGAATGTCTTTGCTTGGCATGTTTCCTTTTCTCTGCGTCTATAATTTCTTTCACAAAGTTTTTTTTTCTTTTGTTTTACCACCTCCATTCCACGTTCAGTTTTTCAGTTTTGTCTTTGCCATCCACTATTTTGGACTTTTCTTAATAGTGTCTTATAATGTTATAACGTTCTACATATGATACAATTTGTGTGTACCAAAGGATTGAAGTTGTACCTTCTTTTTCCAAACTTTGTATGCAAGATTCCCATGATTCCTGCATTTGAAGGTCTGGCGAGATATATTTATGCTTGGTAAAGGATGACATAAAAAGGAGTACATTTATAAATCGATTATCACCAGCTACATCAAATTTCCAACTCAACATTGCTGCATACAGAAATTGCAATGTATGCACTTGCCATTTGAATTGATATAATCAAATAAAATCACTATAGAGGGTAACAGTATGTAGCATTTCCAAACTGTTTCCTCGAATCAAACTCATGAACACAAATAGAAAAGCAGTTTGTACTTTTGTCCTTTGTTTCTTTAAAAATTCCAGAGGACAGGAAATGACAACTGTTGAATTGTTGCCACACAAACCGAAAACATCATGATTTGACAACAAGTCAAAAACAGGCAAGACAAAAAACCAACCAACCAACCAACCAACCAACCATAGTCAACCAACCATGGTCATGGTCAACCATGGTCAACCATAGCATCATGGTTATCATGGTGTGTATTGGTCAATGACATCAGGTCGAAAATAACCCCAACCAACAACTCTCTAATTCATCATAAAAAAACCCTAAAATTTTCCCTACAAGTTTCCATCACGTACAATCGTTTCCATGAAACCACAAAACTGAACAGACAAAAGAGATTTGTTTGGATCATCCAATTAGACATTGATTGAATTTAGGACACGGAACATAACAGTTGTCACAATGGTTTACAAGTACCATTGAAGTAACTTTTGTGGTTTCAAGAGTCTAAAATCGAGAAGTTACAAGTTGCAAAACTTTCGCTAGGAAAAAATCAACAACTAATGAAGTGAACCAATGAAGTGAAAAAGTGAAGGTCGGGGTATGTAAAGAAATAGGGATGCACGGGAAAGACTTGGAGTGTCGACGTTAAAGATTTACTATAAAACAAAAAGGAAATAGAGGGAAATAAGCCCAGAGTGGGTATTGGGAGTGAAAAGACTGGAGATGGAAACGGGGATAGGAGTGTGCAAGAGCAGGATATGGATCTATTGGAAACAAAATATTTGGGGCTCTTAATGAAAGGTTCCATTACCCTAGAGGCTACCGAGACCGTTGTAATACTACAGACAACATCCCCAAATTTTTAGAATGCATAATAGCTTAAAACCTCAGACAAAGTTTAGTAAGTAAAAACTTTCCACATTCGAACCGACACACACCTCATCAGTGAACATAGAAATCCAAGTCCCCTCAAAAAGGTCCTATCTCCTTTTATAGTAAATAACATGTTTGTCATTTTACATCAGTGGCATATATGCCCCTCCATGACCTCTCCGTAATATAAGAGGTCCCGCTGTGTCTGGGACACGATCCAGACGTTGAAAACAGTCCTCTAACACATCAGGAAAGTCTCGACCTACAGTAGCCATTTGTAGACGTACCTCAACATTCGTCACTCGTTGGAGAAGAACTCGAAAACTACTTCCTAACCAACGAGCACTCTCTCCTCGAGCCCCGACTTCGGCCCGGTAAAGCTGGGCCAGTTCCAGAAGCTCCTTACTCGGAAGAGGCAATGTTCTCGTAAAATCACGCAAAAACTCCCCCGCCCTTCGAGGTTGTAGCAACTGAGCCCATAAAACCGGAGTCCAATCTTCCAAATTTTCCAAACTGTAAGCTTGAGCCACGGCCATAGCCTCCGCGAACCGTTGCTGTTGTTCCATTAGTCTTCTTGCGGCAGTTTGAGGTAAACCCACCCATACTGTATCCGGTAATCCTATTTGAAGAGCCATAAGAGATGCCTGAGCCGCACAATGTCCGGCCCTATGGCCACATCCAGCCTTCATCCATGCGTCAGAAGCCTCGCAGAAATAATTCATGGCTTCTAAAAGCTCATCTGTTCCACTTTCCTCGTCGCTTTGCATTCGTCGCCAACTCAGTCCCTCTTTCCAACGACTCACCACCTCACCTGCCCGGGTTTCAAGGGCATTTGCCATTTCATGTTGCAAGTCAAGTTCTTTGTATGCCTGCATGTGTACATTTCCCAAACCTCTCATGAAAGTAAGCTGCAAAGTTCATAGTGATTAGAGTAAAGTAATTAGTAGCATAAAGTGCGGGATTGAAATCAATAATACTAGGAAGTCTGGGTGGCGATACGGCATGCTGCCAGCTGCTTTCATCAGCATTATCAACACTATTTTACAATCCTTGGTTAAAACAACTCACAACTGAATGATTGGTATTGACCCTAACAGCAGGTGACCGCAAAGAGTATGGATGGACTAATGGCACGGAGGGGAACATAAATGTTCGATGGCAGAGAATACATAAAAAAAAACAGAGAACCTTCGCTGTCACTTTAATGCCCATATATTGTGTCAGGTATGCAACTACTGTGAACCACACGAATCCATGTCCAAGTCTCAGAAAAAGTCTGTACCCCACATATAGTATGCTTGATTGAGTTAAACAGTGTGATTCCCATCTCTCCTAATTTTGCAGCAAAACCACAAACGCATAGACCTTCCTCCCTAGCGCACTCTCTTGCAATACGACCATAAACTTCTATTACAGGTTTAAGTTAAAAGTTCAAGTTTTAAAAAGCTTACCAACTTGAGACCACGGCGGTCGTTTGGCTTCAAAGTACAGAGGACTGCAATTCGGAGCTCGGCCAAATGAGGAGAAGGACTGGTGGAAGCCTTAGCTTCCTTGAAGCTTCTCAAAAGAGGGCCTAACTGTGCCCCTTTTACCAAGCCTTCCAAAACAGAATGGACAGCTGGAAGGTCCAAAATTCCAAGAATTAATTTTACAGCAGGTTCAAACATACCCATTCCCACATATTCTCCACCATGTCTTGCCGCTGTTTTAAGGAGGACATCCATTCCATCGAAGCAATTGCTTTCAAGGTATAGTTTCTGTGAGAGAAGCATGACCTCCACCTGTCATCCTCCAAGTGGGTCAAACTGTCAGGTTAAATGTATAAAAAAGAGCATACAACTGATAGATTTGTGCCAAGAACAAAGAAATTGGTCCGTGCACTCCTGTGGATGTTGATCGATGAGATTCACGTGAAATAAAACTCTTAACACATCAAAAGATACTTTCCGACAAAGAGCATAACTAACCGTACAAACTCAGATTTTACATAAACTTGGCCAAGGAATCAGCCAGGGAGGGGGAAAAAGTGTCTGGAGAAACTGTTCACGGTTATGAATATACAGTTTATCCACAAGATGAATAAAATGACACATTGGAGAAACGTGCACAAAACGTAAACCACACAGACAAGGGAGGTGGATCAGCAACATAACTATTCCATCCAGGCATTTCTGGCCAGAAATAGACCTGAACGTTCAAAAACTACAAAAGTACACCTGGCAAGATGTGAAGTACAGAAATACACCTGACAAGATGGTGGAAGCTCCGAATGCACTAGTAGTCCCATGAGAGCATGGCCGAGATCGGAGGCACTTGGACAAAGCTTTGCCCATTTAGAAAAATCCCGAGTATGCCAGAGCAGCTCCGCCTGTCCCTCCGTAAAATCAGACGCCATGAGACACCCAGCCGCCTGAAGACCCTGCAGAGTCCAAAAAAGAGAGGAGTATCCAGCCACAGATTTCTCTTAAGCACCAATCAGAGTGTCAATAATATATTCTGAAGAGAACATTCGTCAATTCAGCAACAAACTTTATATTTTCACCAGACTGAATGTCAATTCTGAAGGGAAGATTCGTCAATCCAACAACATTGTCATCTCTATGACCAAGGCCACTCCAAGCCCTCATTATTATCTCTCTTGACTTTCAAACGCCTTTCATCCCCGTGATAAAAAAGAAACTGCAAGACAAAATCTTAAGTACCCAGAAGAGGAACTAAAATACATAGAAAAAAAACTCCAAGGTGAACGTCCTAGAAATATAAAAACAAATGGCAGGAACAAGACCCACCTTTAAGTATGCATCTGTGAGTATTCGTGCAATTACAGTTGGGGCCACACTAAAAGTCCCAAGAAGAACATAAGCAACGGGAAGGGCTTGTTGTCCTCTCTGTACAAGAAGCTCTAAGAGGTGCTCTGGATCCTGAGAAGCGACCTGAGAATAGGAACAGTCCAAAAACTGGGCCACATGGAGTAAAGCTGCAACCCTCCTGCAATATTTTCGTCCACATCCCTCACGACAAACTCTCGCCAAAGCCTCTACGAGCTGAGCCACACCCGCCCCAAAGAAAGAAAGGAGAAAAAATACTGCAGTTAGGGTCTATAAAATTGCAAAACAACAAAGAACCGGAAGTACAGAAACATGTTCGGCTTACAAGATAACATATCTCAAGCAGAAATTAGGTGCTTCAACTGTCTATGCATTCGGCAAAGCTTAATACTAATTTAAGCAGTTCCGGAATAATTATAAGTTTGGTGTGATATAAACAAAACACTCCGATGGTACAGAAATCACTGTACGGTAACCGCACGCAAACGAAATCCAAAAAATAATAATCAAGGTACAATTTCAATAATGTATGGCGTACTGTATTGACAAACCTTTTTCAGCCTCGACGGCAGAGAAAAAAAACGTTTAAAGAGTACATACATTATGGTATAGATATTGATGATATTGTGATACCGATATCAATATATTGCAATTATCGGCGTATTATCGGCGATACGATATATCGACAGGATATATCGATTACTGAGACGACTCCAGAAAAAGTACTTATCAATTATCAGCAAAACCTGCTCGATATACAACACTAGAATACATATGTACACACCTGTAAAGGAGTCTCTCCAGCTGCCTCCCGATTTGGAAGATAACCTCCAGAATAAAGTCTCTCAACTAATGAACCTGAAATAGTGTTGGCTTGAGCCACTGACTGAACAACTTCTAAAAGCAACAATTCTTGCGGTGGCTGAGAAATTCTTGCTGCTAACTGTCTTGCAGGACCCAGCTGCCCCTCTTCTAAAAGCAAAAGTACCGCCTTCTCCTCTACATCAATGTGATGATGTATCTCCTCAGAAATATTACCCTCCAGCTGAGCCTCTTCTTCCGGTATTTCTCTCTCCCTAGATCCCTTGTCTCCCCCTTCCGCCTCTGTCTCCTCCACTGCATCATTTGTCGCTACGGCCACGAGATTATCATCACTAATTTCAGTTTCCATTGTGACTGTAGCTTGTTGTCGTACACTTGTCCTTAAGCGGCGTCGTAAATTTGTCCCACGAGTAACAGACGGGGTCACGTGAACAGTACCCACAGGAGGTCTCCTGGGAAGAGAGGCCAAAACCTGGACAGTTTGGGCCACACAGGAAGGAGGCGTAGATATATAACCTTCTCTTCCTCCTCCTCCTGTGTCCCTTTTGCTCTGTTCATCAGCCTCGGCTGCTAGAACCCATATACGCTGCTCTAACTCAATATAGGATGCTTCCTCACTATCTCCTTCTTGGTTTGATTGATAACTCGTCGATTCCCTGGAGTGTCCAAAACTGCAACCATCATTACTCCCATCCTCAATTAGTGTGCTTCCCACTCACAATGTTTTGCTGATGCATACAACACTCACGTTTTCCTGTATTACGCAAAAAAGAGAGGGAGGGGGAGAGGGAGACGGGGGAGGGGAGTGGGCAGGAGCAGAGAGAGAGGGAGAGAAAGGGGGGAAGAGGGAAAGAGGGAGAGAGAGGGAGAGAGAGGGAGAGAGAGAGGGAGAGAGTGAGAGAGAGAGATCACCTGGGCCTTGCTAGCGACTGAGCTCTGCTCTGCAAAGCGAGCATGAGAACATTCCATACTTCAAAATGGGATGCGTTCTCCGATTCCAAAGCATCTCCTTGCCGCAGGAAAAAGGAAGCTGCCTGTAACCCTCCCCTTACACTGGTTCTCTCTCAGCAGGTATATCCGGATTAATGTCTCACAGTTGTTGGACTTTGATGCTTTTATTTATATGCAAAACTGTTGCATTTGATGTTTCTTTCAACGAAAAACAAAAAAAAAGGCTACAAAATAATATAAAGGGTGTGATTATCTGTCCATAAACCCAAACGATGGGGCTACTTATGGAGTCTGCTTAGAATTAAAAGATCTTGAAGACAAAATTCACAACCAAACAATTAACAGTGAAAAACGAAGCAGGTATTTCAGTAGCATACAATTATGACTTGGTAAGTCGGCCAATTTCAACAGACTTTCAGTATCCGATGTCAAATAAGTATCGATTTAAATTCAAAAAAACAATCGTGACTTTAGTTTTAAACAACAGCAACTGTTGTTCTGGATAGCACTTTTAGAGCCATTGGCTTTCAACCTTGGCAGACAAAACAGTCAGAAGTTTGAAAAAAAATAAAAAAATACACATCAAAGTGGGTCCCAGCTGTATTCTGAATCAAGACGAATGACGCTGAATAAATCGACAATCATACAAAAAATTGAAATATTTGCAGATAATCTAATTGGGAAGGACCTAGAAGGAGACTGCATTGCTCAACTTCTGAAGTAAAATACTCAGTCCCTGGGTTACCTGTCTAAAGAAATGCCAACATTGGCTTTTTTTCAACAAAGGGAAGATGATGGAAATTGGTCAAAGGTAGAATTAAAGGACTCGCTGTAACAAACAGAAAATGAAAAAGTTCGAACATTTTTTTCACAGATAATTTTGCTACACAATATTGTGATAAACTCCCCAAACCTATACCTTCAGGTTGCCTTGTACAATAACTACGTAAGTAAACAACATTCAGTAAGCCTAAGCCTACTGCGATTTTGGTTCTGTTCCTTGGCTACTGCAGTTTCAAAGCTAGTAGTACATAATGTGTACTAGCCTCATCTTTTGCAAAAGTGGTTCACAAAAGAGTTGGTAAAAATACACTTAAGAAAGAACAACATTTGGCATAAATACACACATCCCGTGTGGGCAAACAAATATTTTCAGCCGTGGACACACCTCTCTAGAGTCTCAGAATACTACGCTGTGTATCGCTACTAGCGTTAATGTTTTTTTCCAGACGCATTTTTCTCCGTGAACACTTTGCGGATTGTTCATCCGGCGTTTCTAATGGATAGATAAGATTCTTCCCTTCTGATTGGCGATCTCCGAATGAAAATTAGACGTGGGCACGAAGAAAAGAAGATTTTAGCGGCGACAAAGACATTAACACAGTGTAATTTACTTTGTGGAAATAGTTAAGATCCGTACTGATAAAGTTCTACTGTATCTGATGGTTTGGGATACCAGGGTCATCCAAACTAAATAATGTGCAGATGGTGGAAATATGATACCTACAATTAGTGAGGTCCCAGACCTATATGGAGGAAGGACTAGCAAAAAGGGAACGTGAACCCTCTCTACCGCTCAAGCTTGAAGTGGTGTTAGATATCCATACAATTAATGCTGGAAAAAGCATGATATTAAGGATCAAAAAAGAAAAGTTGGAAGACTATTCGCCTCAAAACCATTGCTTCAACCTTACATGATACTGCAGCAAGAGTGACAGCCTTGGGGATTACAGCCTCCTACCTCCCTGGGTGGTAGTCTATTGTTGTTGAAAAGTGTTTGACAGTGACCCCACAATGCCAGACGTTCTTCCCTGTCATCCCACAGGAGATCCTTGCAATCCTCCACCAAATTTTCGGCCTGTCCCACCAATAAACAAGAAAACTTTAAGTCCATCATTCCTTTCCCTTTTGCCCATCTTTTCAGCACATTAAATGGCTTGCTTCCAGCTGAACAAATCCCACATTATCTTTTTGCCAATACCTGTGATAGAGTAACATATATTTGCGCAGGCATGACTGCCTCTCTGTCAAGATTTGTCGCCCAGGTTCTTGCCTGATCCCATTGTCGAGCCTTCACCAATCCCTTCAGAAGTTCCTGTTCACTATCATCTCCTAACTCCCTTCTTACAGCTTCCGGAAGCGAGTTTGTTAACTGCAAAGCTAGATATCGTTTTCGAAACTCCCCTGCGGCTACTCCTCCATCTGCAAAATCTGCAGAAGCCAGCAAATCTAGAAGAGCCATACGTTCGTAGGAAGTTTTGCTTCTCGCCAATTGAGCTTCTGCGGCAGCCACAGCTGCTGCTGTTATCCATGGAGCCTGTCCTTCCTCCTTAAGTTGTCCACAAAATCGCCGAAGTTGCTGTGCAGCTTCCATGATCCTTGTTTGCGAAAACGCCTATGGTAACCAACCAGACATCCATAAAGAGCCTGTCATCTTTCTATCAAAAGAGTACACATAAACATAAACGATCTGCATATGCTCTTTCATTGAATGTGTGAGGTACGGCAAAGGCTCCACAGAAATTGCGAAAGCAGCTATATATATGTATATGTACATACATATATGTATATATACATATATATATGTATATAAACATACATATATGTATATATATATACACCAGCGGTATTTCTCTCTTACCTGCAAAAATCGGATAAAATGTAACAGTGGTGATGAGGGCATGAAAAGCTCAAAGCCCCGCAATAAAGGCAGAAAACATTGCTGTTGGCACAATATTCCGACTAGCGTTGCCACTGATTCGTGCCTTCCTCCATCTTCTCTTCGTAAATTCTCCTCTTCGCTTATCAGGCCAGGCTCAGAAGATCGAGCCGAAGAAACAGTAGGAGAGGAAAAATCCCCACTTCCACTTCGTCTACGGCGTTTTGCAGGACGGCCATCAAAAGTACACAAGGAAATGCTACTATCTGAAACCAAGGCATGTACTTCATGTGTCCGATTGAGAGCCTCCACTGCTCGTCCTACGGCAGAGGCAGCTCCTAGGGCTGCCTCGCCTCCCTTCACTGCCACAGTAATTCTGTACCCCACGAGGAATGAGTTTGACTTAGAAACCATCTGACCAGAGAAATTTCAGATGCAATGGCACATAGAACAAAAGGTGGACTCGGATAAAAAATTGAGCAGCTGGAAAGCAATCTGATAGTGTAGTGCTACCACCACTTAAAATCCCAACTCAGCGACGCACAAATGTTTAGCACTATTGAAGTTGAGATCACCTTAATTCTCTTGTGCTACTTTTTTGATCATGAAGCACAAAATAGTGTGAATAATCATTAATTGCCTACATGCTGTCTCGTCGGCCAAATGAAAAATGATATTAGTAGTTCGACAATAAATTTTTTTTTACTTCAATAGAGATGACCGGTGTTACCTTGAAGGAATCGCAGTCAACAAATAAGATGTAAAGCAATACAGAAATAAACGCCAGCAAAGCCAAAATGCATTGTCGTTATTCGCCTATATTAGTACAGTATCTAACCGCATTGCATCCAATAGAGCGTCAAACACTCCTACAGACCGTTTTGCATCCGTTTTAATACGCAAGAATCTCCAAGAATTGCTAAAACACCTTCTGCGTGCAACAGAACCAAGGCTAGGTGAAAGCTCGTTGAACAAGAAAAAACGACAAAGCAAAGAAAACCCACCTGGCGGCAGTGATGTCCAGCCATACAGCGAGGCAACTTAGAGGAGGGGCATCAGAATAACACGATGCAAGAACCGCCACAAGGGGCCATCGACATTCCTGAGCTCTCTCCAACAATTCCTTCCCAGGCTGAGGCAAAGAGGCACATTCAGCCAATAAAGCGAATAATTCCCCTTGCTGTGCTGCTGTACGGATATCAGAAGGAGGAGAGGTAGAGGTAGTTGCTTGTGGCCCCATGGTCATTGTTTCCATGTTCCGCAAAACTATTTGGACATGGCTACGGACAGCCATATCTGTAAAAGCCTGTCCTGCCTGCATATAAAAGGGCAAAAAAAGTTTAAGGGATAATAAAACGTCTAAGAAGGAAGCTGGAGAGCCATTAAAATGTCCCAAAAAAAACAAGTTGAACTGCCTAAACAAGTCTAAGCTCGAGATCTGCAGATCAGCGGACACTTTGACATAGTCAATCGACGAATTTCTCTAGAAAGTTACAAGTGGTGTAAACAGACAGAGAGAGCCTACAGTCACGTAGACCCAATATTAATACACTCCACATGGAAGACCATTGCCATGGCTCCCGTAAAAAAAAATGGCTTCCTGGAGAAACAGAGATCTGTGACCCACCAACTTACCAAGGCCACTAAATCTTCAGCCGGGAAAGACTCTGCCTGCGCCTCTGCCAAAAATCCCACCTGCATCCAAATGCTCATGCTATCAATAGATGTTTTCAATAAGGTTCAGTCAAGTCAATGTCGATACAAAATTTGAATAATCCTTTGTACTGTCAAAAAAGATTGACGAAGTGAGTGTGTGTGAGAGAGAGAGAGAGAGAGAGAGAGAGAGAGAGAGAGAGAGAGAGAGAGAGAGAGAGAGAGAGAGAGAGAGACCGATGGAGAAGTGTCATTTTTTTTTGGATACTGTCTTTTTTGTTGGATTACAATTGATCTACTGTCGGAGACGTCGTAGTGAAGAAACTCACCCAGTCATTATCTTGTGCTAAAAGGCGGAGATATAAATCGGAGGGAGGCAAACCGTGGGCCCGACAGAAAGCCGTCACAAGAGCCCATCTTTGACTAACACCATGTTGACAGGCACGAAGTCGAGCTCCATCCCCACTACCCCTCCTCAACCACATTCCTAAACCCGAGCTTCCCAACTCTCCCATAGTTGACGCCGAGCTCTCAAGAACCGCCTTCTCTAATTGATGGAGTACTCCCAAAACTGCCCCACTACTATGACTTGAGGTACTTTCTTCTTTTGTCAAGTTCACCCTTGCATAATGGACGGCTAAGGCGTGTGCCAGTGGTCCTGTCCCTTCTCCCTGTCCTTGTTTTCCTCGTAACTTTTGCTTATTTGCTTCTGTAATGACTTGCAAAGCTGCTACAGTAGTGCGTAGTTGAAGGCTGTGGCTCCAAAGCCCACAAAGCTCAAGAAGTACAACTGTAGCTGCTACAACACGGACTGATGAGAAGTGACTGAGGGCCAAGGGCATCACCTGTTTGCCAAGTACAGCCAAGTACAGTCATCAGTAGACTTAGACAGGTACAAATATTGTCCTACGATGAAGAGCCAAACGGCACGAAAAAAGAAACAAAATGGTAACGATTTTCCATCAGAGGTCCTCCTACCTCGTTCTCAATAACTAACTAATCAGAGACGAGGGTGTGCCTGAGACCGCCTAATCCATCGAAACTGATGCTGAAAAGCAATGATAACCACAAATTCCTGGTCAAACAGAGAGCAAGGCCTTACTGATGCTACAAGCTGTTGTTGTTCATTAGATGTAAGTGAAGACATCAAATTCTGTGACACATTCGTTCCCGGTTCTCCTCGAGAGGATCGCATTTGAAGAAAGGCATCAAAAGCCGCTAAAGGACGTGCCCGACGCACAAAGTGTTCCAGACTCCTTCCAGCACCCTCCTGCCCTCCAACCCTCTCCCACGCCAACCCACAACTTAAGTTTCAGAACACCAGCACTCCTCTTTCCCCAATTCACTCCTCTTTCCCCAATTTTATCGCCACCTTGGCAACTTCCCGTGACACATATCAATTACCCAGTTCCACTTCCTCACACGACTCTCATCCTCGTATCCTAACATCCGATCCCACTCTTGGTTCTCACCTCCGACTGGTGGACATAAAGATCTTGACGTATTGCTTCCGAAGCTGTGTTCTCCCACGTCTGGACCAAAGCTCGAACCAATACGAGCTCTGCTGCCCTGGCGGCAGACTCTCCCGAGGCCGCCTCCGCTACAGCCACCGCTACAGCCGCCTCCCCACTGCTCCCTCCGGCACTGCCGTCAGCCACACCAGGCACTCCCTGCCCAAGAAACGTCACTCACAACATTTAGTGTGGGTGTTAAGGACGACTTTACTTTTGTACTTTTGTGTACTGAGGTTAAGGAGCTCTTGAAAGAACGTTTAACCTGGCATTCCCTGCCAATGATGCATCACTCACAATATAAAGCGTGGGCAAAAAGAACGAGTTTACATCTCCCTGCCAATGATACACCACTTACAACACTTACTGTTGACATTAAGAACAGGTTTACAATCGTAATACCCAGGAAAAGAACTCTTGCTAGCAAGTTTTATGTCTGTGTTACCAATGTGAAGCCTTTGTTAACAAGTTTGTACATCTCTAACCCTCAAGAGTTTTAAACAGACCACTCACAAAAAGAGCTGTTTTTTAAACCCAAATTTACATTTTTGAACAAATAGAACGTAGTAAATGCTCTATAGGTACATTTGAAGCACCAATCAAATTTTATGTCAACTCCAGTCCGTATTTACACACATTTTGCAAGAAATACATTTATGAGATGCACTGTAAAGTGGAATTCAATGTTCCTAATTAACGTGGACAATGATGGTGCCCACGTAGCGTGTCAGGCAGGAGAGAAGATGGGGAATAATTTGAGAGCAAAGGAAAGGGGGTGGAGTACAGAAACCAGAGGCGTAGTAAGGGATTGAAATAGGCTTGCATACCTGAATGGAGAGGGAGAGAAGAGTACGGAGTGCCCTAGGTTGTGGCCGAGCTAGCATGAGAAGAAGGGAGGCGTCTCCATTTGCAGAAGAAAACAAAGACTCCCTCCAATGAAGATAGGATGCGAAGGCAGCCTTGCCAGGCTGGAGACTACTTCCTGTGCAAGAAAAAAAAAATATATATATATATATCTCAAGTAAACAATGGAAAATCTAATGTCTCTAAGAATAATATAAGAAAAATACATCAATAAGACAAAACACCCACATCAAGGGCAGAAAAAAAAAAGTTACCAGAAGTTGTCACCAATTGCTGCTGCTCGTGATACGGCATCGCCAAAAGAGATACTGTATTGGAAAGTGCCCTCCACAATGTAGGAAAGCTCCATTGCAAAGCTCCATGGAGGCTCTCAAGAGCACATTGCCATGGCTGGAGCCTCGAAGGGGAGGTCGCTGCGGTAAAAAGGCAATATTGTGGAGGTACTGGAGCATGGACAAGAGTGGCCAAAGCAGCAAATTCCTCTCTTGAGTCAGCCATAGCCTGGACTGTCCCAGGACTGTTGGGTCCCATAACAATTTTTGCGTTAAATAAGGAAGCTTCTAGAAGACCCCCTGGAGCTCGAAGAGCCACCAACCACTGTGCCCAGTCACAGTTTTCCTGCAAGTTTCCAAACGCCATGTGCTATCAAAAACACACAGTGCCGAGAAAAAAACCATAAATTCCTTTTTGGTGGGCATTTTATTATTTTTTTTGACCTTAACCTGAAGCTGCTAAAATTTTGAGTGGACAACTACACTGCCCATTGCTATTGTGCAAAGAAATAACTAGAGAAATGCGGAATTAGAATGTATAATACTTTAGTTTAGGGAGACGTGGCAACTTGTAGTCCACTCCTTAAACAGTGTTATTAACATTAATTCGTGATTTCTGGTCAAAAAAAAAACCGCAGCCAAAATAAGTGTTAATAACACTAATAACCATAGGCAGTGTAATTACCACAGAGGTCAATAATGGAGTGAGGTCCTCTGAATGGTAGGGCTCCAATCCAATTCCATGATGGTCAAGGTATAACTGAAGACCATGTGGTAAGTCTTGACGACAGAGATGCTTCACAAAAAGTGACTGCAAATCTATCTGCTGTGCCCTCCCTCCTGGGCAGCCTCGGACTACACCTGCCCCAGCTAGTACCTCCACTAGCTTTGATGGATCTTCAAACGAGTCGTCCAGAAAAACAAGATGTTGAACAAGGCGTCTCTCGATATTTCTCTTCATCAAAGTGGTGAGTAAAACATCACCTGGAAGCTGTACCACGCGGACTCCCTTCAGTAACGTGGTGAGCAAATTCCCCGTTGCTGGATTATGTGGAGATTCTTGTGGAGATTCTCTTTCAATGGTCGAGTCCGGAGCAGGATGTTCTCTCCAGTTATTACTACAAAGGAGATCGGTGTTTCGCGTCGCAGAATAAGGCAATAGGTCAAGAAGTTGGGCAACTTCTGGCCAATCGTGGTGCGCCAAATGAAAGCTCATACGTGCCACCCAGGATGCATGCGGCCACGAAGGTACCTGCTCTAAATGGACCTGCCGAAAAAAATCCCTTAATAGACATGTCAGTTTTGACATAAAACGACACCGTTCAACACTGATATTCTGTGGATTATTTTCGAAAGTTCTGACTACCTGTTTGCACTTTCTACAGGCACCAGAAAGCAAGCAGTTCCCTGAATGAGACCTACCCTCTGAAGAGTTATGGAATCCCACATCTGAACCCAGCAAGCTGCCACACACAGATACGCTCCTCCATTATCCTCGGAACCAGATTCAGGTTTGCTTTTGCTCTTTTCCGCGACTGAGCCCCATGTTGGGCCCACAGTGCCTTCGACCTCACCACATGTCACGTAATATTCTCCGTATTGAATCTCAGGCAGTTCGTTAAAATCCTCCCCCTTTCTTCTCCTGTATGTTGCAACAAACCTGCTACTTGGGTATATGCGCTGAAGCACCCACAGAATCAGTCACGCAGAATCAGCTGCCAGATGTGTCAGTATCAGAGAGAGACTTTAAAAAAACAGACGGATAGAAACAGAGATGGAGACAGAGACGGAGATGGAGACAGAGACGGAGATGGAGAGAGACAGATGAAGACAGAGACGGAGATAGAGACAGAGACGGAGATGGAGATGGAGACAGAGACAGAGATGGAGACAGAGACGGAGAGAAAGGTAAAAAGCTAGCAAGGAACAATAACACGTGAAAAACCATTGCCAAAAGACACGATGTCAAGGAATTTGGTACAATTTGATATAAAAGCTCCCCTTACTTCTAATACAGCGATAGTCCGCAGTAAGTCAGTGTCACTTTGTGACAAATGTCCTAAAAGCTGCAACTGATTGGCTGCCTGGGCTCGAAGACTTCGCTCCAAAGTCCCCAGTCCGAGATCTCTCAGAGCTGCCCCTACGTCCTCTCCCAGTCTTCGCAGAGCTTCCACCGCTGTGTCAGCACGGCCCTGTAGAGAAGATAAGGCAAAAAAAAAAATGCCGATCAATTTAGTATTCGTCTTTCAAGCTTGATGCCGACAGCTTTGGATTGCCGAATGATGTTTTAAGGCGAAATCACCTTGCAAAGGAGGTCATAGACTATCCCCCGTCCAATGGACCGCAACTCGTCAAACACAGAAGTAGAAACACCCATTGTCATCTTTCCCTCTGGACTTTTCTGGGTGCGGAGTTTTTGCAGATGAACACTTGCTAAAGCAATTCGACCAGTTCGAAGGGCATCCTTCACCACCGTTTCCACACTACATTGTTTTTTCCTCCAACGAGAAAGCATCTCTCCTGGTGTTTCGGAACTCCCTTGCCCAAGGCTGGATCTAACAGCGACTTGTAAGTCTGGTGGAATTGACAAAGCATACTTGTTGTCAATGGATGAGCTTGCAATTTCTTTGGGCAATTCTGGTGTAGGCTCTGCAAGCTGTGGTACCACCTGCAGAGAAGTTTCCTGCAGAAGCACATTCTCAAGAAAACGCATCGTTATCCTCAACATACGTCATCCTGCAAATTTCAAATATGAAGATTATGGATGAATGGATGTAGTCAACTGAATAGTGACGCAAGACATGGACTGGCTGTCTGTCTGGTTGTTAAAACCCGTGGACTTCCGTCAGAACTCACGCCCTTGCAATTGAGAAAGAAGGGGTCAGGAGAAATTGAGATGGTGAAACTAAGTGTCAGAGGAGGATATTTGAGCAGTTCACCTGCTCAGTGACATCTTCTTGATGACTTCCAGTACTTGCAGTAAGATGAAATTTCGCTTGCAAACCTCGGAGAACTTCGACATAATGTGCAACTTCCACTAAGTGTCTGCTGCTCCACATAGCCTCCTTATGAGATTCTGCTGCCACATGGGATTTTTTCGCATGTATTTTCATTATTTGCCTCCGAACTACAGCTGTAGCAAACTGTATTGCCATTCTCAAAAGCCTGGATAGGAGCAAGCCGGCCAACAGGCAAGAGGGTAAATAAAAAAAAGGGAGAACGCACTCTGGAAGGCTTCAGTCTAAAAAAGCATATAGTCTAGAGCAACAAGGTTCAAATATTGAGAGATGTCCAAAAAATTGGAGCACATTTGGTCCAAAGGACAACTTTCATGTGGGTGGATAAACAAAAGAAATGATTTAAGATGTCCGTAGTGAAAGTCATACAGTATAGCAATAGGCAGAGGTTTATAAGGGCTTAAATTGAGTCTTTTAACGAAAACACAAAAAGTGCCTTGGAACATGTCGAAGAAGAGGAAGTAGAAAATTAAGCCAGTACCTCATGCTGAGCATGATGCAAGTTATTGACAAAAAAAACGTGTCTTTGGAACAATGGAATTCAATACTTCAACCAGAATGAATGCAAACATAGTTACATATGATACTTTAACAGAGAACTAATGCAAAGGTGCTTACTTGGTGACCATCTTGAGCTTGGTCTCACCGGAATTCGTTACTTTAACCAGAAAGAATGCAAACTAATTTGTTAATTTAACAGCGAACTGATGCAATACTTGAGGGCCATCTTGAGCTTAGTCTCAATAGAATTCAATACTTTAACCAGAATGAATGCAAACATACTTATACTTTAACAGAGAAAAAATGCAAAGGCACGTACTTGGTGGCCATCCTGAGCTTAGTCTCACTGTGTTGCCTTAGACATTCCAGTGCTGCAAAGAGAAGGCGTTGCAGGGCAGCCAACGCTATTTCTGGACTGCTGTCCTCCTGCAATGCCTGCACCGCCCTGCAAATCCACTGCCCTCTGATGCAGGCAAACGACTAGGGGGGGGAAAAAATTAAGCCTACAGCTTTTGCAGAACCATGCCACAACTTCGGCCTTGCTCCATAAGTTCAGTGGCTGTAACATGCCATCTTCATAGATTTGCTAGTCTCTATAAAAGTATTTTACATCAGAAGTCTTGCTTGGTTGTGGATCCACATGGATGCAGGTTACGTATTCAAAAACAAATTCTGACTACCCAATGCTCACCTTTGAATATCAGGCATGCTTTGCGAAAGGCCCAGAGCAAGTTCAAGACGATGCAGTTGCAAAGCCTGCAAGCTCCAGCCTTTTACAACTCCCCATGGGCAGCCTGAGGAAGTCCAGCCATGACCGCGTAATGCAGCTTGGGCCAGCTATGACATCTCTACACATGCCTATGAGCAAATCTCAGCAATGAAGGAGGTAAGCTATCAAGAGATGACTCGCTTCTACTTGAATGGAGTCATTGACGATCAACCATGAGACTGTCTGAAGCATGACAAAAGGTCCGTGATCCTAATACTACTGGGCGCATGGCAAATGTTTGTGTCCTGACCACAAAAGGTTGCTTGGGCATAGTACATCCTCCAGTCGCAAGAAAAATTCTTTGAAGACAAGCCCATTTGATTGCTTCACAAAGTGAGTGCCAAAAGAAGGCTGACGCAGACAAAAGGACGTAACCAATCAAAATTTCCATTGGCCCAGAGGAACAGACAGTAATGCATACCGTTGATGATGCATAGGTGAAGCGCTTTTTCTATCCCCTCGGTGACATATGCATTTTCCAGCACTGCCAACTCCCATGGGTTTAAACCAGCAAGATTTCCTGTGCTTAATGGCTGTGTCTCGAGAAATAACGCTGTCAACAACGGTGAGGTCTTGTGCAAGTATGGACCTTGCGAAGGGCATAATGAAGGAAGAAGGACATACAGGCCAGTAGCTGATAGCAAATGAAGGCAGCCCTGAGCCGAAAATATAGCGACAATTGAAGAGAAATTGCGAGTACAGCTGCTGGCATTAAGGTGGAGCCCGTGCCAAGTTAACATAATATCACCATTTGATTTCCTATAAGCAAAGGTTATTCCGGCTTCTTGAGTGCCCATACCAGGATTCATTGCTAGAGAAATGGAAGAAATACATTTTTCCGAGGGAAGGATGACTCTCCTATACTGGTTTCTCTGCTGGTGTCGCTCGTTATGCAACTCGTCCTTCATCATGGCTCCCTGACTGACATGGGGACAAAAACCACTCTGTCCAAGATCTTTCACACGTTTCGTTTCTGCTGCTTTTCCTTTTTCAACCGGCCTGTCTTGAGGCATCCAATCATGAGGCAGTTCTCGATCAGAGATAACTTTTCCAATCGGATCTCCTGCAATGGCCCAAACAGTGTCATTCTGCTCTTTTTCATGCAGTCCGTATATTTTAGTATTATCCTTTGATATTCTGTAAGTCTCCTCGAGCCCCTCAGGATGATGAAGAAAGTATTGTGAAGTTTCGGCGAAACAGATGAGGCCATTGTCTGTTGCTGTAACTATCCTATGGCAATCCGTACTAACAGCAAGAGATGAATATGATAAGTCTGATAAACTGCAATACAATGGAAAGTCTAAAAAGCCGATACGGTTGCCAGAATCGACAGACCAAATGTACACTTGACCACTGGTGAAAAGGCCAAAAAATAGTTGGTCTGTAAGAGAAAAGCTGGTCCACCATTCTGAGGGAGGTGGTTCTTGACCTTGTCCTTGTTTTAAAATGCTTTCTTTACCTGAAAGAGTAGCCCATGCCTCCAAACTGATTTTTTTTTCCTGCCATTCTAAACCCCAGGGATGCACCTTTGCAAAAACGACAAAACTGCCATTTAAAGGTTTTTGTAACCTCAGTGAAACTTCTGATACTGTAATGCACCCCAAATGACAGTTGGATGGAGAACTTAACAGTTTTAATACATGGTTGCTAACGTCACCAGTGTTAGATTCTACACTAACTTCCGATGATGATGACAAAAAAAGTTTTTTGTATGCTTGAGATGATGTTGGCAGCATGAAAGCTACGCATTTTCTTGAAAGAGGATTCTTAACCGGCCAATTTAATATCATTTGATACCCTTTTCCTGAAGATTTCACCAAACTGAGATCATGTACCCACTCCAACTCCCATTCCAGCTGACTGCCCCCACGGATTCCTGTTCCGGGGATCGTTTCTTCTTCTTTCGAGAAAGAAAAAAAAGCATACACGGCTAAACCATGACTACCAGACACAAACAAAAGTTCTTCAAAAGGAGCTCTCCCTCCAGAGTGGAGAGAAGAATCTCCATCCTGAGCACAGGCCCATGCAAGGGAGTACACGTTGTGACAATCTGTTACAGGCCAGAGACATTTGGAGGGTGCGGGATGAGAGAGAGTGTGAACCCAAGGGGGTCCTTGGGGAAGAAAGAGAGAGAGGAGGCGGCGGGAAGGGGAGAGCATAGCCGAGGGAAAGGCGGGAGGAGAGGAAGGAGGAGGGGAGGAAGGGGAAGGAGGAGAGGAAGGGGAAGGAGGAGAGGGAGGGAAGAGAGAACAGCCATGGTGGGAGGATTCCCAGCGATGTAGAGAGACAGCTTGTAAGCCTGCCATGGAGAACAGGAGGACACGTGGCAGATTGTTAGCTCAAGACGGTTACCCGCTGGTAAAGAAGCTGTCCGATGACATGTGGCGCCCTCTCTGAAAGCCACGTGGCTGTATCCTAAATGCTTCAAAAAGCCACGTATCCAGCAGACTCTGCCGATGAAAAGACTTGTGTAACCGCCAGGTGGCACAACTACGAATTTCCGAGGGGCTTGTAGAGCTGGCGAGATTACGAACTCCTTTAGGCACCACGTGTCCTTCGCACGGATGCCGGTTGAAAAACTGGAGTATGGGTGGACCATCGTTTCCATGCGGACGATCCCTGTGAGTTATAACAGCGGAAACACAGTTACAGCGTATTAGACGGACAGTATCCACACCGTCCGTCTTTGCAGGATACGAGAATCACTATTAGCGTTAAGAAAAAAGTACTGTAGCGTGGGATTTCGTTGTGTTCGAAATTCAAATTAAAAAATGAACCGACCGTGGGCGGTTTTTCACCGCTTACTAAATCAAGGATGAGCGTAGAAATAACGATTATTAACACAACTGTACTTTATTGACTGAGCCTTTGAGGGCACCAAAAACAAAAGAGTGCATTAACAAAACGTGATGGTAACCATCTTAGTACGTAGGAACCAAAAAAAATGAGTGGATGGCAAAGCCAAAAGTTAAAACCTAAATGTTGAGGAAGGTGGCAAAACTCAAAAACAAGGCGAAAAAAACTAATCCACAAACGTGAGAAACTTAAACAAAGAGTAATGACAATTTAACATTAACTAACTATAAATCAACAAGACTAAATATCTACAAAAAGCAACCTTTATAGTCCCTCGGGCCCGAGGAAGCATGTTAAGGGAGTTTCAAAAACACGCCGACGATCAATAACCACAATAACTGGTCAGAGGAGGATGAAAGCCTGCACACGATGTAAAACCGCAAAAAATAGTTGACAATAAAAATAAGTAATAATTGTTAACAAAAAAAAGTAACGATCGAGGTAGGAGGGCTCTCATGGTCGGTCTCATGAAAGAGAGACTGCCACAAGTGCGGATTAACTCTTCCAAAGCAACATCCAAACAACAAAATATCTTGAACCGTCTTCGAAATGAACTCATCCATATTCTCACGAAATAATGCTCCAACTTCTTGGCGCCGTCACGGGCGGCGAATATAACATGTTGAGACGCTTGATCGGCGATTGTATCCGAAAATAGGGTTCGATAAAACAATGTCAGGCATTACAACGTCAATCAAACGTAAATAATAGTATATGAAACACATTACAAAAAAATACCCCTTGAAAGAGATATTTGCAATGACGTCATAAATATTATCATGCACTTGAATTAACTCTCACCCATGGATGGAACGAAACAAATGGACGTCATCGCTATGTTGGACCCGATCACATAAAAAAAGGCAGTCAACTAAAAGGTATGTGAGGCAGGTCAAGCTTGAAGTTGAGGGCAGTGACAAATTGAGCACGCGTGATGTGTAACATGGACGAAATACGTGTTGTTAATATTAAACCTAACCCTTTTATAACGACAATAAAGGATCCTTAAACTCGGTCGTATGCCCAAACTTGGGAACAAATGCATCAAAACCTATCAAAGTGTGAAGGATGCCCACGAGGGGGTCGTCAAAGGTTTAAACATTTAAGACATATGTTGGGGAGGGAGAGAGAGTGTTGGTAAGTAGGTTAGGCTATAGGGAAAACACCTTGTACAAAATTGAAAATTCACTTGTGACTCGTAAAGGTTGAGAAGGTCTTCCACCTTCGACATTTTTGTTTCAAAAGATCAAAGTATCCAAACTGAGGGCGTAACCGAACACACGAATGTTGCCAATTGGAGAAAGAGTCTAAAAATGACGAAAGTGAGAGAAATAATGTAGAATATCATCAAGTGACCAAAGAACACAATTGGACAATAAAATAAAAAGGTTAAGTTATGCCAAACAATATTTGAAAAGGTTATAAGGCAATAGAGCTTGGTCGATATGGACGACAATATCGGTGTGGTCCTCTAGCAAAAGAAAAAGGCAAAAAGAGAATGCAACACTGAAAGTGTGGAGGCCTTGGTAATACCCAAGGTCAAAAAAAGGTCCCTTATGATGATCGAACTAAGTAGGGGAAAGAGAACCCAACTCAATCTCACAAAAAAAATAGAGGTTGATAGTCAAACAATAAAAAGCTCGCCGAATGAGAATATTCCTATAATCGAAAAAGGGCAACAATAATTTGCAAAAGAGTCGGGCTTCAGTCCACCATATCGAATACGTTGGGAAAATAAACTTAATATAATAACAAAACCGGATGGGAATCTAAGCTTGAATTAATATAATATAAACACGATAGAATGGGACATTACGGACCACCTTCAAATTTGATAACTTTTATTCTATCCATGTTTTTTTTTCGGTCCATGGACACTAATTTATGTCAATAGTACGTTATTTTAACACAATTTGGGTCAACATCCATTGGTCATTTTCAATGTAAAGTTAATAATATTTATTAAAAACGACCCTTGCTTATAAAATTTGTCGTGAACATCGATGAAACCACGCAGGAATCAAATAAAATACTATAAGGGGCTAAAGGTCGACAGTGGCATCTGCTTACCATCCACCTGACCATGTGTTAGCGGGTTTTTTCGTTTTGATCTCCTAATAAATTGGTTTATTTGTTACGTATTTGCAGTGATATTATAGTAGGCGTATGATATTTGGGAACGTATTTTTTCCTTCTGCCTCATGCGGTTTGTCTAACAAATGCGAACCACCCCTCCCAATACAACCTTTTTACTTTTCAGTAGACAATCCTCATTTCCTACCGTTGCCGATTTTCTAGCCCACCCTTTAACTTATTTACAAACTTAAACGCTCTCACTTCTATTCCAACTCTTTTAGAAACGGGTCATTCATACTAAAAAACTTATAAGAATTTGAAAGCAACTTCCTAGACAATATTTGTGTGTAATAGCACTGAAAAGCAAATGCAATAACCCTATTCGTTTATGTCCTCTCTCATGTTGACAAAAATGGGCGCAAATAAATGATATGGTTTACCTTTTTTCTTATTGGAAATTAAGAGGTATTAAAAGCGTATTGATTGAATAAAGATATATATTTTTTAGTGTAAAATCGGGTGTCATTTATTTTAGCATGGAGTCGGGGATATGTAGTTAGAAAATGTGACATCACGCATCATACATAAATTATTAACGTTTATATGAAAAATATAATCTTAATTTCTTTACCTTTAATGTTGTTTGTCATCCTTTGTACGAGTGGTTAAAAACGTGGAAACTTGCGATTCCGGAGGGCAAAACACTTGTATTGTTGATGCCTACAATATTTGGCAAATTGACATAAGCACATAACGTAAAAAATACTTCGAATATAAATAGAAAATGAGAAAATTATTTTCATAAGATATTGAAACATATTAAACTAGTTTTAGCGACAAAGACCAACCGCGCACACGAAGAGAATTGAAAACTTGAAACTAAAGTATGACATTTAAGATGAAAACACCTTTATCGAATATGGGTACTCGCTATTTTTCTCCCTACATGTCATGCGCATGTATGGAAAAAATTTTGCAGGGGTCTCGGACCTCCACTTTCATTCATGAGTCTTTTGCATAGTTTTGTTTGTTGTCACCTCTTCCCTCCCTCACATTCTGTCGCTTTTATCTCACACTTTTTAAGATGAGGCACAACAATACTGGTATGAAATGAAAGATATTTGAAAAATATTTATTTTGACTACCGTTGGGTATACTTTTATGGGGCAAGTCGGGTGAGAAAAGTCGAAAAAACGAAATCGGGAAACCATGGCGTAATGTTGTTGAATCAGTGACGTTGACGCTGTTACAAGTAAGCATGACGTCACAGTGTCACATAACCCTAAACATCTACAATGTCACAAAAAGCTAGACGTCTACAATCGTCGCTGTATTTGGAGACGTCACCAATTGTCGGACGTTTCGTAGTCATCTGCAAGCGTCACAGGTTGTACCTACGTCTACAACCGTCACATTTCAAAGTTCCGATTTCATTTTTGCACATTGGAACGCTCTTTAAAGTAGTACAGATAATCTTCACTAAAATCCAAAGTACTTCTTCAAAGCGTCGATTACATGGGGAAAGCCCCTAAGGGTCACCCCCATGTAAGCGATACTTTGAAAAAGTATTTTGGACTGTAGTGAATTGTTTCGTACTACTTTGAAAAGTGTCCTTATGTGCGAAAATGAAATCGGAACTTTGAAATATGACGGTTGTAGACGTAGGTACAACTTGTGACGGATGAAGTCGCCTACTAAACTTTTGACAATTGGTAACGCCAAAAAAAACAGCGACGGTTGTAGACGTTTGGTTTTTTGCAATTTTGTGACATGGCAGATGTTTAGGGTTTTGTGACATTGTGACGCCAAGCTCACTTGTGACAACGTCGACGTCACAAAATTCAAGAACTTTCTGCCATGGCTATCCGATTTCGTTTTCCCGACTTTTCTCACTCGACCTGACATAAAAATATACATAAAGGTAGTCAAAATAATTATTTTTTAAATATCTTTCATTTAATACCAGTATTGTCGTGCCCCCTTCTAAAAAGTGAGAGACAATAGCGATAGTGTGAGAGGGAGAGGGGAGAGGCGACGACGGCGCAAAATTATGCAAAGGACCCATGAATGAAAGTGGAGGCCCGAGACCCCTGCAGATTTGTTTCCGTACATACTCGTCTTTTCCGTACATGCACGTGACGGGCAGGAAAAAAAATAGCGAGTGCTCTTCCCCGTCCTAAAATTTTCCCACTCGTGTGGCGCGTGCGTGGGTCATTTTTCATTCGTTGTTTGGGCGGTACTTTCCCTGAAATAGGGTCGCGAGGTGATTTTTGATGAAGTTTTTTGACGGGCTGGATTCTCTTGCTTGGGGGTCGAAAAAAGGAAAACGCCAAAATTCGTTAACATGACGACAAACATGAAGTACATTCAAAGTATCGACTTGACGTTTGCTGTACTTTTAAAGAATTGATTTTCTTGTACGGCTAAAGTTTTTCTCGTACGGAACTGCGTTTTGGGTGAAAACGACAAAATAAAGTCGATACTTTAATACGTGGGGACGTACCCTAACTTCTCTTGCAGGAATCATACCAGTCCCCTCTATTTCGTTGTCAGCTTTTTCCGTACATCAACCCATCATCTGCTGCCGCACTCGGGCATTGGCGCGCTGCGCTTTTGTTGCTATTGCGCTACCATACCGTACCGTACAGTAGCTTTCCCTTCTTTAAAGCGGGCCGCTTTTTACTGGAAGACACGAGCCACCATGTTGTTACTTTTTAACTATGGAAGAGAGGGAGAGAAAGAGAAAGAGAGAAAGAAAGAGAGAGATTTTGAAGGATGTGTCTTCGTTGTATTGACGCCAATTGCCATGCCGCCTCGATGTTGTTCAAAGGCAGCAGCGTTACCAGGAGTGTTATTCACACGGGCAGCTAAGTAAGGAATGTTTGTACTATGTTTATATCATGCTTATACAATGCTACCCGATATTTGGTAAAAATCGGGTAAAAATCGGGTAACATCGGGTAACGTCACATAAACATCATACAAACATTAAACAAACATTCCCTACTTGCCGCAGGTGTGAGCATTACCTACTTAGACATGAAAAAGTTCAATGAACATTAACAAACCATTGACATTATCCGACGAAAACGCCACATCCATCATGACATCCTATTTTCTATCAAAATATAAAGATCATAAACAGACAATATTCTTAAATATTACTGGCTTATACATGCAAAGCAGAATGGGAGGCTAGGAATTTGGATTTTGTACACACATTCCAGATCCCTCGCTTTTGGCAATAGAGCAACTTTGGAAATTCCACTTTTACGTTTACATCGATGCCTTTTACAATATCCGTTTAAAAACTAACTACGGAAGTGAGCTGGAACAGGCTAAGTCAAGATACTGAAAATATAGGTAAATAAGGAGGGTGTGTCCTATCTTAGGCACCAAAAACATAACATATCAATATTCAAAATTGCAGAGAGTCCATGTCAGTTCTCTTCCATCAGTATTTGCCTGAGGGATGTGCACCGTTAACCACACCAGGCTCTCACAGTGGATAGTTTAAAAATAGATCGGTGACAGGACTTTGGAGCTTCGTAGGGGAAAGGACAGGGTCAATGCATTTTCAGCTGGTGGTGATTGGCGGAATCGTGATGAGAGGAACGGCGGTGACGAGCGGAAGCGTGATGAGAAGAACGGTGGTGACGAGCGGAAGCGTGATGAGAGAAAGAAAGACAAAGGTAAACCTTATCGGAACTTTGGTGGAAAGAGAGGGAGAGGAAAAGGCACGGGAGCTTTGAAAAAAAGGGTTTGCTTCTTTTGTAGGGAACCGGGTCATTATATGGAGGAATGCCCTTGTTTGGAAAAACTTAGAAGTTGGAATGTGGATGAGGAGGACGAAGATGAAGAGGAGAAAGAGGATGAAGAAAAATTGGAGCTTCTTCACATCGGTAGAATGGGGAAGGGAGAAAAGTACACAGAAATTGCTCGAAGGCAACAGTGTGCTTTTGGAGGTATAAGGGAAGTAAAGAGAGAAGAGGTACTTGAGGATGTCAAGGAGTGTAGAGTATATGATTTAGAAATGAGAAAGTCAGATCTAGGATCCATAAGTGAAAACGGGAAAGATAAAATTAATGAGGATAATTTTATACACAATAGGGAAACAGAAAACTGGTCGGAAAGGGAGACTTCAACGGATTCCGAGGAAAGGGGAGAAGTGAAACTCGAAGAGGTTTTAAAGGATAGGGGAGAAGAGAAATATTTGATTAAAGGTTTAGGGGAGAAGAAATATTTATTGGGAACTAAATTAGAAAGTAATAGTGGAAAGAATTCCATGGGAGAGAGTGAGGGAAGTTCAGAAAATGGGGTAATTATCATGGATAAAAATATGAGTACGAAAGATATAGATCTTATGAGGAACTTAGTGGGGACTAGTGGTTTTTGGGAATATTTGGGGGTGGATGGATTTGACATCACTACTTGGTGTGACGAAGATGTGCCTGTAAAAGGGTTAGCATCTAGGTGTATGTTGCAGATTGGAAATGGGGCTGGCTATTTGGATCGCAAGAGGGAAATCGGTTTGTGTGTGGATGAAAGAGTGATGAAGTGGATAAAATCTTTGCTTGAATTTAAGAAAAATGGGATGTTAAATAAAATGTGTGATATAATTATCATTTCAGTTCATTTAATGCACTGTGTTAAATACTTAAGTTTTATGAAAGGAAAAAGAAAAAGGAAAAAGAAAAGGAAAAAAGGGAGGGGATGTTTGTTTACTTGTTTGTGGGAGTTGAAAGAAAAATAGACTAGAAAATAAGGGGAGTGTTGGAATTCAAGTATTTTCTAGGTCTAGAGATTGCAAAATAAAAAGCAAAATAGTAGATATTGACAGCCTGCCTCTAACTCCTCATCAAGTCCCCACACTTGTCGCAGTCACTGAAGACTGAAGGAGGAGTTAGCCATGGCTGCCTGTGCTGTCTAGAGGGAGACAGACAGTTGTTTTATAGGGGGTTTTCTGTAAAAGATAGTTTCGCCAGGTCCAGGATTTGATCCTGGTACCTGCCACTTGTCAAACCGACAATAGCCGGTAGTCTTATCCAGATAGTCTTAATTGTATTAGATATTAGGAGGTATGATATTTATTTAAATAGTTACTATAAGAATAATTCATTTAACTAGAACTATATGGATACTGCATAGAAACAGTTGTGGAAAGTACGACGTACGGTACGATTACGAAATAAATACCGCGCGGTTTGTTTGACGCCGGAAAGAATACCGCGCAGGTATTTATGACGGCCACGATTGAAATCCAAATTTGATCGGACGGCCGCGAAGGATGCCGAGATCGCGGCGTACGATTTTGGCGGTTTGCGATCACCGCCACATTAAGTGACACGTGGTAACACTACATTGGATTGCGGCAACTCCGGAGATTACGGGAACAAATCCGGATATGACACGTGTCGACATTTTTGCCATGTCGTACAATGGCCGTACATAAAGTACACCGGCACCTGTACTTTTATGTACGATACAGTAATTTGATTGGTGCCGTACTTCAGTAGATAGAGTTTTAGAGAGGGAATAGGACTTAGATAAATTTTGGGTAGGCAGCTGCCTCTCCCAGAAAGCACCCTGTATAAATGGCAAACTTTGGCCAGCCATAACTATCAATTTACTTGACCATTTTCAGTGATTCTTTTTGCTGCGGACTCAGGGGAGTCTAGGCTACAAAGGGGTGTAGTCGGTCAGAGTTTTTGTCTGCCAGGGTGGCTGTATTTCTAAGGGAAAGTCAAAGTGGGTGAATGTGTCCAAATCTCATATTCTAACTTTGCATTCTGTGGTGGAACTGAGCACACAGAAAGTGTTATTTCACAGGGGTGAATCTATATTGGGGTTCTGACTGTCAAGGGGTCAGTCACTTGGGTTTATATTAACTTGGAGTCGGCACTATCTAGATTAGCTTCTTTTGGATCTGCATACTCTGAGGGCCAATGGAGGTCTCAGAGTTTCAGCCCAAGCCTCTTATGCCACAACATTATATCATGAATACCAGCATAGTAAAGTTTCTTCTTTTCATTGCTTAAATTCAGCCTAACATCCCTTGGCTACCTTTTTCAGCAGTGAAATAAATTTCCTTCTCAAAACTAGCAGTAAAGACTCATTTCTTAGTGTTATTATCAAAACCCTTATCATCTAATACAGACGTAGAGATGAGGTTTTTTTTCAGCTCCAGAATACACAACACATCGGAGAATGTAACTATAGATGTCTTTCCTTCTACTAACACTTTTAGATCTACCGGTCGTACAAGAGTAGTAGTGACTATCCTCCCATCCCCGTACTATATCTCTACGGTGGGAATCTTTCTTATCTTAGTGAACAGGTGTTTATCTTTACACATGTGCATGGATGCACCTGAATCTACAATCCAGCCGGCTTCACCTTTCAATCCACCGAAAGCACAATTCTGCTTTCGTGGAATTTCGACCTCGTTTTTCGCTTCCAACTCCTCATCCAATAGGAGTTCATCGTCCTCGTCCTCGGATTCCGCCTCATGTACCTGTGTCACAAAGGCCTTTTTCTTTCCTCTCGGGGGTCCACCAGTCTGCCCCTCCTTTAACCGCAGCTCGGTTAGCTTAGTGCATTCAGCCATATAGTGCCCGGATTTCTTACAAAAATGGCACAATCCCTTGGGAGTCCTTGGTCCGAACTCGTCGGTCTGATTTTTCTGCACCTCCCTTCGATAATTTCCAACCTGTTTTCTGGAATCATTGTTTCTCAATCAGTCCCGGCTGCCAAAGCTTGCCCACTCTTTCCTCCCCTTCGGATCTCAATTATATTCTCCCGAACGAGAATCATCCCTACCACTGAATTCCAAATCCACCTTGAGTCCGCCAAGTCCTATACACGGTTTACTATGTTTTCGAACTCCTCAGGTAACTTCATCAGTAAACAGTTAACCTTTTCCTTTTCACTAAATACTTTTCCAACACTTTCTAGTTCCATGAAAAGTGTAGCAAGCACATTGCAAAAATCCAACATCTTCCCCCCTTTGTATACATACTCCTTAATTTTCTAATCAGCTAACTGTTGTTGCTGAATCGTACCACTTCGGTACATCTCTATGAGAGCCATCCAAAGATCGGATGCTCTCTCTACCTGCAAATGGGGAGATGCAAGCTCTTGAGTAATATGGCGGAAGATGAAGTGCTTAGCCGCCATGTTGTTGTAGTCCCACGTATCGATATCATTCTCCTCGTTCCTCGGAATTGGTGGCATGAATGCCGAATCGATTGCTATTGGTGTGATTGTCTCCTTCTCTTTTCCTTTGTCCACCACCTCTCTTTCCTTTGTCTCCTCCGTTGAAGATGAATCTGTATCTCTAGTGAATTTGCCTCCTGTAAACCCTGGAGGTATCCCAAGACTGGATGTACGCCTCACCCGTCCACTCACTATTCCCCAAAACCGTTTCTCACATAGAGCTCCTGTCATCATACTTTCCAAGTATATGAAGCCAACTCCATTGAATATAGGCACCCTAGATGGTGGGCCCATAACCTGAAACTCTGAGACCTCCATAGGACCTCAAAGTAGGCAGCTCACACGAAGCCTCTAGGGTAACCTTGACCCTTTTGTGTTTCAGTAAGAATAACTGCCACCCTGGACACAAAAACTCTGACCACCTTCACCCGTGTAAAGGCTAGACTCCCATGAGTCTATAGCAAAAAAAATATCTGAATTTGCTCTCATGAGCAGTAAGTTATGAAGAGTCAAAGTTGACCTTTTGTACAGGAGCTCTCTGGGAGCGATGGTCTAATCTATCAAAGGTTTATAAGTTCTATATCTCTCTAAAACTCTATCTACTGAAGTACGGCACCAATCATAAGAGTGTATTGTACATAAAGGTACATGTGCCGATGTACTTTGTGTACGGCCATTGTACAACATGGCCAACAAGTCGACACATGTCATTTTTTCATTCGTTCCCGGAATCCCCAAAGATGCCGAAATCCAATGTGATTGTGCCACGTGGCAATTGATGTGACGTCGACCATAAACCGCCGAAAACTCATTCCGCGATCTCGGCATGCTTCGTGGCCGTCCGATGAAGTCGGATTACAATCGTGGCCGTCATAAATACTTGCGCACTTTTTGTTTCGCCTTCGAAACAAAATGCGCGGTATCCGTTTCGAAAGTTCCGTGGGAGTACATAACAACTGTATCTATGTCTAAATATTCCGTTGAATGAAAATAGGCTACGTGTTAACATCTAAATAATTCCGAAACCCTATATGTCCAACCATGATGCCAGACTAACTGGCTAAGGCTACCGGCTATGTTGACGGACGGTAGGTACCAGGTTCAAATCCAGGGTTCGTCAATTTCTATTTTGGTAAATCTACCAAAATCTACAACTCGTAACTCTATCTCTAATCAGCATAGGCAGCCATGGCTCTAGCTCCCTCTTCAACCTTCAGTGACTACCACAAGTGTGGGAGCTGATGAGAGGAGTTAGAGGCAGACTGCCTCGGCTTCTTTTCTGCATTTTGCAAAACCTAGAAAATACTAAAATAACCTTTTATTTCTACAGTACTAACCTGATTTAAACTGGAGGTTCGAATGGATTTGCGGATTGGGGGAGTAGATGTACGGGTAAAATTAAAGTGACGTGAAGGTCAAATTGAGTGGCGCGAACAAGCATTCGAAATGGACGGCATTTCGCGTAGTGATCTTACGTGAAATATTCCAAAGTGTAAGTGTTTGATATGTAAGATAATATGAATGGCGCAATTTATGGAAAAGTACGTCACCAATACGGAGCGTCATAATTGGCCAGTGGACAAATAATATGTTACCGGCATTTATGGTGAAGGACGTAGTCTTGGTACGGACCCGATATAAGTGGCACGATTCCACTTCAACAAAGTGGTTGATGGTACATTTGAAACAGAGGTCGCAAACGGTCAACCGAGACTATGAACGACCGTTAACCGACTCCCGCGCCAAATCAGGAACGGATTCGGTTGCCAAATTTTGAGGGTCGGGCGGTTGCGGTCGGTTGATTCACCAGGAAAAAAAAAACGGTCGGTTACGGTCAGTCAACCAAAAAACCAAAAAAAATGAAAAATTTTTATTGTACATACAATCTAACATTATTGTACTTTGTACTCTTTAGTGTCGTGGAAGTACGTGACATCATGATTGGCGTCGCAAATCTGACACGGTAGTAACATTTTGGACAACACGTTTATCTTCTTTACAAATTTGAACGCTATCACTTCTATTCCAAATCTTTTTTAATGGGTCATTAATACTAAAAAAACTTATAAGAATTTGAAAGCAGCTTCCAAGACAATGTTTATGTGTAACAACACTAAAAAACAAATACAATTGCCCTATTTGTTTATGTTGTCTCTCATGATGGAAAAAATGGGCGCAAAAAAATGATATGGTTCACCTTTTTTATCGGAAAATAATTGGTCTTAAAAGTACATTGATTGGATAAATGATTAACTTTTTTGTGTGTACAATCGGGCGTCATTTATTTTAGCTTGGATTCGGGGGTCTGTAGTTGTAAAATGTGGCATCTTGCATCATACATAAATTATTAACCTTTATCTAAAAAAAAATGCTTTATTTTCTTACCTTTAATGCCATTTGTCATCCTTTGTACGAGTGGTTAAAAACGTGGAAGCTTGCGATCGCGGAGGGCAAAACACTTGTATTGTTGATGCATACAACATTTGACAAATTGGCATAAGTACATAAAGTAAAAACTACAACTATTTACTTCGAATATAAATATAAAATGAAAACATTATTTTCATAATATATTAAAACAAGTTAAACTGTTTTAGCGGACAAGACCAACCGCGCACACGTAGCGAATCCAAAGCTTGAAACTAAAGTCTGAAATTTAAGTTGAAAATACCTTCATCTAATATGGAAATGACAATTTTTCAGTTATCGGACATAATAAAATCTAACACTAGCCACACCCCCCCGCCCCCTCACTTAAAAAATAGAGCGGATTTACAAGTTGTAGAGTTGCACATAATGGGTATTAGGTAGGAAAGGATCTATAATCCTTAGTGCGAAACAACACCACAAAAACTCATAAGGTGGTTAATTGTACAAAATGGCCTATACTGCGTTTTTTTTTATGGCGTGATGTCGCCGAATGATATTGGAGTGCCCTTCGCCGACATGAAAAAAACAAATTATTTCCCTTTTTCATAATGTGCAATAAATGCGACCATTTTGTAATTGTTGGGAAGCATTTTGATGAGATTTTTAAAAATAATGCTAAATAAGAAAAGGCGAATGAGGAGTGCTCGACCAACGAGGCAATACAGAGGTTGTGGTGGAATTAACATATAGGGAATAGTCGATACCTGTACAAGTAATGTGGATGAAAGGGTATGCAAAATTATTCCACCCTAATAGCTCACCAAAACGGTGCAATCGGATGGCAAAATATATTGACTTTTGCAAAAAAGTGTAGGTTATGAGTGTCATTCCACAACAATCCTTAAAATATAAGTTGTGGATGACGAAGATAATAGACTCGGAAAAAAATCGCGTCGTGCAAAGTCGAAATCATCATAGGGAACAGGTTAAAATAGAGCGACTCTAAAGGAAAAAAAAATCGTCGGCAACCTAAGTGGGGGGGGGGCTGTATCAAGATCACGTAATCAAAACCACAATCTTAATCCTTACATTTTTTTCGGGGAGTCCATAAGAAAAGTGGTGTTTATCGGGGGAAGACCGTCTCCTTGCTAATTAATGTTGTTGAGGATTAGTCTCTCAATGTAACAACAAAACACAAAACTATACTTCAAACATGATTTTTTTGTTACATCTTATCTATTTACTATGTTGTATCGAAACAAGATGTTATTGACATGTCGAGGCATGTGTAAGGTATGTTTCGTGAACAATGTAGTGCACAATATTTCCATCTGACACGAGGTCGTTGGGATCCATCGCGATGTTTTTTGCTCGTATAGTACAGTATGCACGATATTTTATGTTGAGGATCGGCGATATTCTACATATCGCATGGGCGCCAAAGTGAAAACTTTGGTTAAATGGCCTAGCCGGGGATCGAACCCGGGACCTTGTGTTAGACATACACTAGCTCTACCAACTGAGCTACCCGGCCGATTGTGCATGCAAGCGCCTGAAACCGAATTTACGGCAATTAACGGCGCACTGGCGGACCAGCATTTACTGCGATACACACGTGTGGAGTCCGAAGTGGACATTCCTCCAACACGCCCCCTCACGATGTACTCCATCTCGTGTGGCTTGCCAACGCCCCCTTGCTCCGATATCTGTTGAGGATCGGCGATATTCTACATATCGCATGGGCGCCAAAGTGAAAACTTTGGTTAAATGGCCAAGCTGGGGATCGAACCCGGGACCTTATGTTAGACATACACTAGCTCTACCAACTGAGCTACCCGGCCGATTGTGCATGCAAGCGCCTGAAACCGAATTTACGGCAATTAACGGCGCACTGGCGGACCAGCATTTACTGCGATACACACGTGTGGAGTCCGAAGTGGACATTCCTCCAACATTTTAGGGATGTGTTTCTTGTTCGACCTGTGAGGTGGTGTTCCCGTGTATTAAAATATCAACTTTATTTTGTCGTTTTCCCCTAAAATTCAATCCTCAGCGAGAAAAAATTTTGTCGTACGAAAAACATTAGTTTACCACAGTATAATGAACGTTAATTCAATACCTTGAATGTATTCTATGTTTGTCATCTTGTGAACTCTTTTTGACGTTTTCCTCTTTACGAGCCTCGGGCAAGAGAATTCAACTTATCAAAAAACTTTATCAAAATCCACATCGCGAGGTGATTTTAGTTAAAGTATTATTCGAACAACGAATGACAAACGATCTATGCACTCGCTACACGAATGGGAAAATTAGGACAAAGGAGAGTACTCGTTATTTTTCTCCCTACATGTTGCGCGCATGTATGGAAAAAAATGCATGTCGCGCGCATGTATGGAAAAAAATTGCAAGGGTCTTTCATTCATGAGTCTTTTGCAAAATTTACCTTGTTTTCTCCTCTTCCCTCTCCCTCTTAACACAATCTCTTTCATCTCACACTTGTAAGATGAGACAAAACAATACTGGTATAAAATGAAAGATATTTGAAACATAATTCTTTTGACTAGCTTTGGGTATACGTTTATGGCAAGTTGGGTGAGAAAAGTCAAAAAAACGAAATCGGGAAACCATGGCGTAATATTATTGAATCAGTGACGTTGACGCTAACCCTTAAACATCTACAATGAGTCGGAAGGTTTATGGAAAAACGACCTTCTAGAAGCTTCGGCCATTGCTTCCTCCTAGAGCTTTTCGCCGGTTTCTTCGTGTATATGGGGCCAAATTTGGCGTGCAAGTACTCAAACGAAAGCTTTTTTCAAATTCTTTCTATTAACGGTAAAATCAACTCCATCCGTTATCTCGTTTTTCCAGAATCGACTCTATTAGTTCCATCCGATTTCCTTTTTCTTTTCGTGGCAATCTCCTCCCACTTTTGCCGCTCAATTTGGCGCTCTTTTACTCCGCCATCACGATTTGTATACTTCTTGCCATCCTCTATTAAATCACCTCGTGCTTTTTTGCCGACGATTTTCTACAAGCTTCGGCCATGGTTTTCCACTAAAGATTTTTGTCATTCTTTTTGTGTTTTTCGTGTATCCGCTGCCAAATTTGGCGTGTAGTTACTCTAAAAAGAAATAAAAAATTTCAGAACCCTTTATAATAGCCGGCGAATCAAATTCATCCATTCCGCCCTTCTTCCAGAACCGACTCTACCACTTTCGAACGATTTCATTTTTTCCTTCTGTGGCAATCGCCTACCATTTTTGCCGCCCGATTTTGCGTCATATTAGTCGGCCAATGGGATTTTGAACTTACTGCACCCAGGGAAGAGGACTTAGGGAAGAGGACCTTGGGACCTGGTTTGAAAATTTCGTTGTCTTTCGTGGATGCCCGAACCCTTTCGGGTGAGTGACACGTTAATACTTTGGTGGCCATACTAGTCACACGTGGTGTACACGAAATGCGATGGCGTTTCACACTGCAGTAGGTTAGGGGCGGGGCTCACGGTGGTGTAAAAACTCCGCTCATCTCCCCGCTCCACGAGCTTCCGGTGCGTTGGTGATGTGGGGCACGATTAGCGGTTTCCAGTTTTGCCTTTACTCCCCTGCGTGCTTGCGGTTGGGCCGAGACCTTTGTGAGCCCCTTATTTGTGGACCTTGACAAGTTACAGTCGGCGTAATGGCAGCGGCGAACCGTCTACCCATCCTGGCGCATCCCGGGTGCGGACCGTCGCGGTTGTCCCCACCTGGCACGAACCCGCCCTCCCTTGCCCCCCTAGCGTCCATTCCATTCTTGTGCCATTCCATTTGGCTCCCTCGATTTATCCCCTCATTCCGACCGTCCTCTTCCTCCTACCATCCACTTCCCCCTCCCCCCACCCAGGTTTCCGTCCAAGTTTGTCGTCCCATCCCCCTCACAAAAAAATCATTCCTCCCTCTCAAGTCCATATTTCTACGGCCCCACATTCAACCCATTCATCTCATCATTCCCTTTCGTCTGTCCACCTTTCCTCTAGCACCCCTACATCTCGCGTCCCTTGTCCGGGTTGTGGGAAGCCTTACGCTCAACGTGCGGGTTTAGCACGACATGTGAAAGCGTGTCCCAAGATCGTTCGAACCCCTTCCAATGCAAAAGACAACACTAATGCTCCCCCCCTCGAACTCCACCCCTCTCACCACGATTGGGATTTTTTCCGCAATCTTATCCTTATAGGATGTTACCATTTGGGTTATTCCAGACCACGGCTCTATTCGCGGATTCCTCCTCATCTTCGAGAGATCGTTCAAGCTGCGCTTCAGTTCCCACTTGGGCTTTTGGTTGATGATATCAACAATCTTGCTGCATGACATCTTTTCCTTTTGTTTCCCTTTTAGGTTTCGATTCTACCTCCCCGTGGAGGTGTTGGCAGGGCACGAGAGACACGGTCACGTTGCCAACGTTTTCTTCGTGGAGATAGGGAATCTCTTCAACAAGAACACATAGACTGTGTAATAGGTCTTTCTGTGACGCCTCCTCGCCGCCAAGCTCCACTTCCAACTTCTGCTACTCGCATGCGGCGGGCTGTTCACCTTGGTCGACGTGGTGAGTTCTCTCGTGCTGCCCATGCACTACGACCTTTCACACCGTCTCCCACAACAACGTCGACAATTGAAGCCCTACGAGACCTTCATCCTGTGGCACCGGGTGACGCTTATCATTTGTTGATTCATATGAACCTTTATAACCTTTTGACCTCGACCAAGATGCCTTTACTAGAGCTCTAGGTCGGTCCCCTCATCTTTCAGCTGGGGGACCATCGGGGATGGTTTTTGAGCTTTTCCATGATCTATTCCCTTCGGAAAATCATGTTGAAATTAATAGATTTCTAGAGTACTTTCTAGGTTCAAATTTGTTAGGATAAAAGAAAATAAAAGGACGTGCAACCTGCCTCCACCTCCTCTCTCTAGCCCCCATACTTGTTGTAGTCACTGAAGAATAGAGAGGGTGGTTGATCCATGGCTGCTTTAGTTCAACAGACAGTTATTTTTAGTAGGTTACTAAAAATATCCCTGACAGACACCGGATTTGATCGCAGTACCTGCGGTTCGTCAAGTTGGCCGATAGCGATCAACTTTATCCTATTAGACTAGGACCAATGCTAAATGCTATAGTATGTGATAGATATATATATATATATATATTTAGGGAGGAACAAATCCATTTAACTAAAATTGCATACGGCATGCATAGATACAGTTTTATGAAAGTACGAAGTACGATTCTATTTCAAAACGCATATCACGCATTTTGTTTCGATAGTGAAACAAACATCGCTCAAGTATTTATAACGGCTAAGATTGCGTCTCGCTGAAAATCCAACGGCGCACATCATCGCCGAAATCCCGGAATTGTCACTTTGGCGTTTTGTGACGTGGCATGACCTGGAGCCACGTGGAGAGATGACATTCGGTCATGGGAATTCCAATGAATGTACGGACGAGTGAAATGTAAACACGCGTCCGCTTAATAGCCTTGTCATACATAGTCTGTACAAAAGGTACATCGGCAGTAGTACTTTTTGGTACGGTACAGTAATCTAATTGGTCCGTACTTCAGAAGATATAAGTTATTAGAGGGAATCTTGACTTAGAAAATTTTGGTAGGTAGTCACCTCTCCCTTTCAGAGTTTGTACAAATTGGCATTTTTACTACCTCATAACTTATCGGCTGGTTGGCGGTTTTTATTAATTCTTTTTGCTAAGGACTCAAGGGAGTCCAGGCTGCATAGGGGTGTAGTCAAACTGTCATTTTGTCTTCCTGGAAAGCAGTGGTTTTGGCTTGAAGTGGGTTAGTTAAATATAATCTAAAGGCTTCTTTTATTCTGTGGTCCAATGAAGAACACATAATTGCAGGTTATGGGCCCACCCTCTAGGGTGCCCACCTTCAATGAATGTAGGTTCATCTATTGGGAAGCCATGATGATGGGAGCTTTGTGCGAAAAACGATACTGGGGTATCGTCAGTGGACAAGTGAAACGTCCACCTTCGGGAACTCCACCAGGATTTGGAGGAGTAAGGTTTCCTGCAGCAACGGCTGCCTCAGCGGAGGAGGCAGATGATGGGGACAGCAGTGTGTCCGAAAAGGGAAAATGGAAGGAGACACCCCTTACTCGTATTGCCACAGTACAAGGAGCGGCGATAGTGAAGACCACGGAGAACGATACTCAAATGTTGGAGGATGTAAACATGGCTGCCAAGAACTTCATTCTCAGGCACCTCACTCAAGCTTTGACCACTCTTCATCTTCACATTTACATGGCCGAGGAGTTGTGGGTGAGTTTGGTGGAGATTTATGGAGCTGGAACTATTCATGAGCTTCTGTTGGCTGAGCAAAATCTAGTGAGTTACACTTACAAAGGAAGAAAGATGTTAGTTACTGTAATGATCTTTCTTGTTTGTATATGGAGATGGAGAGTGTCGCGTAGACAGGTATGTTGGATTGGCACGTGAAGCCGGTCCAATACGGGGTAGAATATGGAAATATCCATACTCCAGCCGCCCGTCATAAATGGGTACGGACCCGCCAGTCTCAACATCGAGCTGGTGGCACATGTTAGTGCGTTTGCAGCTGAAGTGAAAGGTCCTAGAATCGAACCCTGGCCGGCTCAATTTTCCCAAGTGTGGGATATGCCGAATCCCGGATTTCTAGGAAATCTAACATGCTAGCGGAGCTAGCGCGATTGCGGATTGTTTGACCGGCTTTCCCGTGAGGGGGGGTGTTGGATTTGCACGTGAAGCCGGTCAATACGGGGTAGAATATGGAAATATCCAAACCTGAGCCGCATGTAATAAATGGGTACGGACCCGCCAGTCTCAACATCGAGCTGGTGGCACAGTGTTAGTGCGTTCGCAGCTGAAGTGAAAGGTCCCAGGTTCGAACCCTGGCCGGCTCAATTTTCCCAAGTGTGGGACATGCCGAATCCTGGATTCCTAGGAAATCTAACAAGGTACAATAAAAATGAAAGTTAACACTCTATCATGAAGTTACCGGATGAGTTCGAGAACATAGTGTATCGCGTACAAGAAATGCCTCATAGTGCATAGAAATGGAACATAGTGGTCAGGATGATACTTGTGCAAGAAAACACAATGGAGATTAGGAGAGGAGGAAAGAGCATTCAAGCTCTAGCAACAGGAGGGGACCGATGGGGGAAGGATCGAAAGAAACCGTACAAAGGTGAAAGAGATCATCGTGGAGGACCGAGGCCCCCAAAGGGTCTTTGCCATTTTTGCAAAAAGCCGAGACACTTCATCGCAGATTTTGTCAAGCTGTCGAAGCTGAGGCTCCAAGAGAACCGTGGAGGGGGTTCTTCCGAAGGGATGAAAAAAGCACTTGTGGTTACAAAAGTGACATGAGAAACCGAGGATGAGTCCTCTGAGGAGGATGGGGAGCATCTTCTTGACGAGAGTCTGGAGGAGAAGGAGATCCCTTGGCGACAAAAGTGTGCCCTTGGAGCAATTCGGGAAGCTCCACATGAAAGATGGATTATCAACTCAGGTGCATCCATGCATATGTGTTGTGATAAAGAACTCTTCACTAAGCTAAAGAAAATCCCTATTGTAGAGATAGAGTATGGGGATGGGAGAATAGTTATTACAGATCTAGAGGGATCAGTAGATCTTAAAGTCTTAGTGGAGGGTAAGAATTCTATACTTACATTCTCAGATGTACTCTACATTCATCAGCTGAGTAAAAATCTTGTCTCTACGTCTGTGTTAGATGACAAAGAGTTTGATACCTTCACTCCAAAGGGAGTTTTTACAGCTAAGTATGGAGATGAAGTTTACTTCTCGGCAAATAAGGGTATTGAAGAAATGTTTAGGCTTAACTTGAGTAATGAAAAGAAGAATGCTTACTATGTTGGTGTTCCTAAGTTGATGATTTGGCATAAGCGGTTGGGGTATGTGTATTTTGATAGGTTGAGGAAAATCAAAAAGCTTAGGGTAGTAGAAGGCATTCAGTTTGGGGATAATGAAATGATAGATGATTGTAGTGGTTGTGCTCAAGGTTGTTGTTCTGAGACAAGTGTTGGTACTGAAGATGAAGAAGATGCAGCAGTAGTCATCGTAGAACAAATCAAGAGAGGAAGCTTCCACAAATACCGATGGCTGAACAGCAACTTTGACAGACTATAACTTTCAGAAAAACGCTCCAAACGTCCTGAAAATATGCCACAATGTAGATAACATACAAAGGAACACACACACAAAATTTCAATCTATTCCGCTCACAAATTTGTGATATATGTAGAAATGAAATTACATAAAACTGAGTGTACAGTTTTCATATCATTTGTTCCTAAAAATCAAATTCACTAAGTCCTACTTTTATACACCGAAACTACACTAAGCTGTACGGATGCATTCCAGCCGTACATCTAATATTCTATCACAAATATTTACACCGAAGTTCAGACAACGTAAAGTGATAATGATCTAGTCACGCCTCGTCACTATTTGTTGGCGGCGGCAGTCAGCGGTCCGATTAGAGGATTTGGCACCGTAGAATTGACTTCACGAAGTCCAGTGGTCCTGCCGAATTTCCGTACGTCCACGGAGGACATACTCACGCATTCTCCCAAGTGACGACACGAGTCCTAAGTGTGAATGAACCGTGAACTCCCAACTTCACTGTCACACTAATTTCGGTAAGTACTGAACCGAACTCAACCAAAAATAGCTTAAGTCCCGAACAGCTCTCTCTCACAGCTGAGGCATAAAGAGGACTAAAGCTTTCTAAAAAACAACAAAGGTAAGGCTCACAGACTTCCCTTTCCCAAAGCCGCCACATATAGAGGTGAGAAAGTGTTAGATTTGGTCCATACAGATATTTGGGGACCAGCAAAAGTACCTTCGGTTTGAGGAAAGAGAATTATGATGACAATAACCGATGACAATAACCGATGACTTGTCTAGGTACTCTAGAGTCTACTTTCTGAAAACAAAGTCTAAAGCATCAACTTACTTTAAAAAATATAAAGCCTGGAGTGAGAAGTTGCATGAAACCCCCATTAAGAGGATAATGAGTGATAATGGGGGGGAATATACCTCTAACCAGTTTGAGGAATATCTAAGAGGTGAGGGAGTGCAGCACTAGAAAAGTGTTCCATATAACCGGGAACAAAATGGGGTAGCTCAGAGGTTGAATCAAACTCTAGGAGAAAGTGCACGCAGTATGTTGGCAGAAAAGAAAATAGGAAAGAGATTTTGGGCAGAAGCAATGAACTGTGCCAACTACATTAAGAATAAAGTCCTTACCTCAACTATAAAGAGAGTGACACATTATCAGAGATGGGTTGGAAGGAAACCAGATATCTCACACCTTCAAGTATTCGGTAGCCAAGTTTACAGTCTTCACACAGATAGGAAGAACTGGAAACTATATGCTAAGGGAAAACCTGGATACTTTGTGGGATATGATTGAGGATGTTGAGCGATATGGAGTCTATGACTTAGCGAAGAAAAAAATAATTCTGGTCAAACACTTAGTTGTCATGGATGAAGGGAAGTCATTTTACCCCTTCAAATATATAAAGAATATAAGAATTAGATTTGAGTCCGATAGTTAGGAGAACTTGGTTGTTCTCGAATGAGACATGAGTGAAACCGTGATTGCAGATTCAGGCGAGATCCAAGATACATGAGACTCACCAGAAACCTCACATACTCCTATGGATTTCGAGGACATAGAAGAAGTGGGACCAAAACCGGCTTCCATGGAAAAGGGGGCGATGAGACAGTGAGAAGAAACCCAAGATTTCCATCCATTCTAGCTTCGGAGTTTAAGGGAGGAAGGAGGAGCAGCAAAATTATACAAGAAAAACATATCGCTCATAAGGTAACTAAGCTATCTCACCCAGATGAGCCTCAGTCTTACTCGGAGGCAGTGAATAGTCCAGAGAAAGAAAGATGGATTAGAGCCAAAAATGATGAGATGGCTTCTATCATGGAAGCAAATACTTGGGAATTAGCGGATTGTCCTCCAGACAGAAAACCTAATGGGTGTAAATTGTTATTTAAACTAAAACAGAACCCATATAAAACCATTGAGAGATATAAGGCTCGATTGGTAGTAAAGGGGTTCACTCAAAAGGAGGGGGTAGACTATGAGGAGCCCTTTGCTCCAGTTGTTCGGTTCCCCCCAGTAAAGATTCTCCTCAGTTTGGCAGCAGCTGAAGATATGGAAATCCACTAGATGGACATTAAGGCAACTTTTCTTAATGGTGAGTTAGAGGAAGAAATTTTCATGAGGCAACCCGAGGGGTTCATGGAAGAAGGAGAAGAGAGCAAAGTCAAGAGGCTCATAAAATCCTTATATGGACTGAAGCAGGCTCCCCGACAGTGGAATAAGAAACTAGATGAGTTTCTCACCAATCTGGGATATATCCGTATCAACTCTGACCATTCTATCTATAAGTTTGAAAATGAGAATGGTGTCATTTTTATTGCAATTTATGTGGATGATTGGCTTGTGTTCAGTAAATCTTTGGAGAAAATCTACAAGTTAAAGAAAGATATTAGGGGCAGATTTGATATGAAGGATTTAGGGGAGGCAAAATATATTTTGGGGATCCAAATGGAGAGAGATAGAGGGAAGAAGATTATTAGACTTACTTAGAAAGAAGCAATAGGAAATATGCTTGAAAAATTTCAGATGGAAAATGCTTACATTTGTACCACTCCCATGGACTTGAAAAAAGTAAGTGATGGGAGTGTAGAAGGAGGAGTGATGATCTTAGACGATCACATGCGTGTAGTGGAGAGAGAGTTTATAAAGTCTATCCCTTATAGACAGGTCGTAGGAAGTTTAATCTATTTTATGAATTGTACCAGGTCAGACATAGCTGCAGCAGTTGGAGTTCTCAATAGGAGTCTTAATGATCCTAGAAAGAGAGACTCGGAGGCAACCAAGAGAGTCATGAGATATATGGTTGGAACTAGAGAATTATGGTTGAGCACACTGATATCACCACCTGGAGTGATGCCAGTTATCGGGATGCACCTATGAGAAGATGCACTTCTGGATATGTTTTGTATTTGGGGGAAGGTGCTTGCTGTAAGAGCAGTAAGCAACAAAAGGTGGTTGCTCAGTCTACTATGGAGGCTGAGTATATGGCGTCTTGTTTTGCTGTAAAAGAACTAATGTGGGTGAAGTCATTGTTGCAAGAACTGGGATATATGAAAGAGGGAGTTCATGAAATCTTTTGCGATAATCAAGCTGTAATCGCAATTGTAGCCAATCCAAAACACCATTTCAAAGCAAAACATATGGACATAAGATTAAGCTTCGTAAGGGAAAAAGATGAAAATAAAATTTTAAATCTTGTGTATAGACCTGATGAAAAAATGGTGGCTGACATGATGACCAAACCTGTGCCCTCTTCTAAATTAAAATATTGTCGCGAAAAGTGCGGGTTGAAAGAAAAAATAAAATTAGACTAGAAAGTAAGGGGAGTGTTGAAATTAATAGATTTCTAAAGTATTTTCTGGGTTTAAATTTGTTAGTATAAAAGAAAAGAAAAGGACGGGCACCTTGCCTCCACCTCCTCTCTCTAGCCCCTATAATTGTTGTAGTCACTGAAGGATAGAGAGGGTGGTTGATCCTTGGCAGCCTTGGTTCAACAGGCAGTTATTTTTAGTAGGTTACTAAAAATATCCGTGACGGACAAGGGATTTGATCCCGGTACCTTCGGTTCGTCAAGTTGGCCGATAACGGTCAGCTTTATCCTATTAGACTATTACCAATGCTAAATGCTATAGTATGTGATAGATATATATATATTTAGGGAGGAACAAATCCATTTAACTAAAACTGTATACGGCATGCATAGATACACTTTTATGAAAGTAGGAAGTACGATTCTATTTCAAAACGGATATCACGCATTTTGTTTCGATAGTGAAACAAATATCGCGCAAGTATTTATAACGGCTAAGATTGCGTCTCGCTGAAAATCCAACGGTGCACATCATCGCCAAAATCCCGGAATTGTCACTTTGACGTTTTGTGACGTGGCGTGACTTAGAGCCACGTGGAGAGATGACATTCGATCATGGGAATTCCGAGGAATGTACGGACGAGTGAAATTTAAACACGCGTCCGCTTAATAGCCTTGACGTTCATAGGCCGTACAAAAGGTACACCGACAGTAGTACTTTTTGGTACGGTACAGTAATCTGATGGGAACGTACTTTAGAAGATAGAAGTTATTAGAGGGAATCAAGACTTCGAAAATTTTGGTAAGTAGTCACCTCTCCCTTTGAGAGTTTGTACAAATTGGCATTTTTACTGCCTCATAACTTATCGGCTGGTTGGCGGTTTTCAGTGATTCTTTTTGCTACGGACTGAAGAGAGTCCAAGTTGAATAGGGATGCAATCAAATTGTCATTTTGTTTTCCTGGACAGCAGTGGTTGTGGCTTGAAGTGGGTTAGTTAAATACTATCTAGAGGCTTCCTGTATTCTGTGGTCCAATGGAGGACACAAAATTGCAAATTCATCACAAGGTTTTTATTTGTTGTTCAGAGTTGCTTCTCAATTAGCTCGGGGTCTACTGCCACCAACTATAGTCCCACTTCTCGCAGCGGCACGTCTTGCGGCTGTCTCAAAGCCTGCTGGTGGTGTTTTACCAATTGCTGTAGGGGAAGTGTTATATCGTCTCGTGTCAAGATCAATGTGTTTACAACTTCAAGGTGCTTTCCAAGATCATTTTTCTCCACATCAATTTGGTGTCGCAACACGAGAGGGTTGTGAGGTTGTAGTCCACGGTTTACGAGCGATTCTTGACTTGCATCCGGATTGGGTCGTTCTACAAGTCGACATTGCCAACGCCTTTAACACGGTTGATTGCAACACGATTTTCCGTGAGCTTCGACACGCACTGTCTCCTATTAACCAAATTTTCCATTTTGTCCTTGCCTTTTACTCCAAACCCAACCCTTTAGTTTATCCCATCGGAGGACCATTGGGGGACGTTAGCACTTTGAAATCAGAAACGGGTTCTCTTCAAGGTGACCCTCTAGGAGCCCCTTTGTTTGCCCTCGCTCACGTGCATGCTCTTAGAGCATAGGCTGTGGCTTTTCCAAATTGTTTATTCCCTTTAATGTTGACGACACTCACATAGTCAGCCCGGCTTGCCAAGTTGTTCCTTCCTTTCACCATTTTGTAGAGCAAATTTCTAAAATTCACCTTTCTGTCAAATTCACCAAATGTGTCGCTTTGAGCCCGGCTGGTCTTCCACCCGAATTCCTTGTCCCTTCAGGATTGTGTATTTCAACTTCTCAAGATGGTATAAGGGCTTTAGGTTCTCTTGTTGGAGCCCCTGATTTTGTTAATCAATTTGTTAAAGACGCTTTGCTAGATGACCTTTCTCATTGTGAAAACCTTCCCAAACTTCTGGATTCACAAGTCGCTTTTGCTATCTTAACACGTTGTATTGCCCAACGCCCTTTGTTCTTGGCCGGCACTTTACCCCTAAACTCTTCTTTCCTTTCTTCCCTTTCCGAATTTGATGATTGACTCTTCGGCATTCTACATAAACTAGTCAGCCACGGTATCTTTGATCGACCAGATAGCCTCCTCGCTCGTAGACAAGCTTCTTTACTAGTCTCTTGCGGGGGTCTCGGTTCCTACAACCACCTTGGCACCATCCGCTTACCTAGGGAGTTAGGCTTTGGTGGCATCAATTCTTACTTCACATTATTTGGTGGAAGACACTCCTATTCTAGCTCATGCGGTCTCTCACGTTGACGAGGGTTTTCTCTCATTCCAACAAGCATTATTGAACTCTCGAGCGCTTTTACCAGTTGAGGCCCAAGCTAGAGTTCCCGCGTTCCCTTCCCTCGTCACCGGAATTCACTCACGCGTGCAACAAACACATCGCTGATAAGGTAACCGCCGCTGAATTCAATGATCTACTTCAGGCGCTCCTTACGGCTGAAGAGCAGAGTCGACTTCGATTGTGCTCGAGGCTTAGGGCTAGAGCTTGGCTTATTCTTACACCAATTTCCACTTCGCTCTGTTTATCTTCTCCTTTATTTTTTGCTGCGCATCACTTACGACTTGCTTGCCGCACCTTTCCATTTTAGGCAAGCCCCGTTGCATTTGTGGTCAATCTATAGACGAGCAAGGGGTACATTTGCTACGTTGCTCACACGGTGGGGAGCGAACAACAGCACACGACATGCTACGGGATGCTATCGTTGCCATGGGTTCTAAAGCAGGTTACACAGTCAAGCACGAGGTGTCGCACATATTACCACCATGTTCTTAATCTCGTTCTCAATCTAGGGGTACACGAGGTCTTTGTGTGGATCTAATTTTTCTACATAGCGCGGCGAGAACACTGGGGGACGTAGTCCTCACAGACTCTACAGGATCCCATTTTTCCTTGCGCGCGACATTACATATTGGTGTTGCAACTCGGGATGCAGCGGCTTCGAAAGAACGTGACTACGCGCACCGAGACCTAGCTGTTAGTTTCACACCATTTTATTTGGAGATATTTGGGACCTTAGACTTGTCTTTCGACAACTTTTTGCGCGATTGTGTTTGACGATCTTTTGAAGTCAGAGGGTCTAGTAGCCCTTCTCCAAATCTCATGTCAGCCTTCTACCGCCAACGCAATTCTGTCGCCTTTCAATGTTCCCAAGCTTTCGCCATTATCCGACAGATCACGGTGGTGACTGACGGGCGAGGACTCCGAGACTTACCGCCGCGCCACCCGGCGCATATAGACGATATCTAGAGTTTTGATCTTTAGTTGGGCGTAGTTTGAGGCTTTAGCGGCTAGGTTGGTTTGTAGTGTTTCAATAGTTTGGTTTTGTTGTATTTGCTTTCTTTCTTTCCTTTTAGGCTTTTCATGCATTTTTGTTGTGTCTTTAGTAGTGTTCTGTGTCGGTAAGGATTTACCAAAAACCGATATGTACATTTTTTCGGGTTCCCGATAATCGATATATTGGTATGATATATCGACATCGGTCTTATCGCGGATAAGTAGCCGATAATATCGGGTACTTATCGGCGATAATGTCGATAATGATAACTATTGGCGATAACTGTACGGACCGTACAGATAAATGTACGGCATGTGCACTCAATTGTACGTGTTATTCCCCCGAACGTGTACAGGCACAGAAAGTACAGTAGCCGCCATGAGATCTGTACGGTTTTGATAAGGATCCAATAAAAATGATGTACCTTTCACATCCCATGCCATGGCTTTGTCCCTTTATTCCTTGAGATCCCTTTGGGACTTGCCACGTGTCAATCTGTCGGCTTTTTTGACATAAGCTGCCAAAATAGTCATTCCGGATGTCTGCGCTCACTCTGGGCCGTTTTCTCGTTTTTTCTCATTCCAAGTCGTACGTTCGATTCTGGCGGCGCGCAAAATGTTATTTTGTGTCCGTTGTACTTTGTGTCCGCCGTCCTTTTCCCGTTCCATGTTCACCAGTTTGCCAGTAAAATTATGTACGTTGCCGTAAAATTTTTGTTTAGTTAACCGGCAAACGTTTATGTGTTGCGATGTCTGTAATAAATTGCAGTTAAACGGAGACGGAACATATTTTTATACGTGGCATGCCACGCTATATAAAGTCAATAATATTATACAGTTTGTTATAAAGTACTATTGTAAGCAGACTATATTTTTGTTTTGTTATCGCTGATATGGAATTTGTTTGTCTCAGACCGATATATCGGAAGCTCTGACCGTTCGATAACCAATAACTATCGGTATCGCTGTTATCGCGATAAGTTTTTTACCGATACACAACACTACACCGTCGATAGTATTTAGCGTGTATGTTTTTTTCGCCACTGAAAACATCTTTTCTCCGTACACATTTGTTTGATTTTCAATTTGAGACCGGCAATCGATAGCTGAGAATCTTACCTTTCAATCGCAACCGTCAGATCCACAATGAGACATGTATGTACGGAGAAAAGATGTTTTAAGAGACAAAAAAACATACACGCTAAATACGATCTACGGTGTAGTTTTTAGTCCTTTAGGATTTTGGTCCTTAACCTTTGTTGGTCATCAATACTTTTTAGTGACAATCTTGTTTTGTACTTTGATGGTATTCATCACGTTATTGGAAATTAAATCTTTTACTTTAGTAAAAAACTAAAAAATAGATGTCACAATCGTTGTTGTATTTGTGGGCGTCACCAATTGCTGGAACGTTTCGTAGTCGTCTGCAAGCGTCACAGGTTGTACCTACGTCTACAATTGTCACATTTCAAAGTTCCGATTTCAGTTTCGCACATTGGAATGCTCGTCAAAGTAGTACGGAGAATCTTCACTAAAATCCAAATTACTTATTCAAAGTGTCGATTTCATGGGACACCCCATACGTCTCGTCCATATCGAAATGAATCGATACTTGAAAAGGGGCTGACAACGACAATTTTGAGTGCCGATTGTGCACATGTACAGCAGAGGTCGCAAAAGTCAAAATTTTTCATACCCGAAACCGACCGTTTTTTTTTTTCAAAATCTGAGTAACCGACGCCCGACCGAGTTTTGTCACGCTCCAAAATTGTTAACCGTTAACCGACCGTCGTTTACGAAAAAAAAAATTAACCCAATCTTGATTTTTCGCGACTAACCGTGCCCGCCCGTAACCGAAAAAGTACAAAATTAATCAATGTACGACGGAATATGCCATTAATTACGATTTGTCGCGTTCCCTAAGATTTGCGAAATGAATAGTGTTACTACCGTGTCAGATTTGCGACGCTTTGTCGCGTTGCCTAAGATTTGCGAAATTAATATTGTACTAATGTGTCAGATTTGCGACGCTTTGTCGCGTTCCCTAAGATTTTCGAAATGAATAGTGTACTACCGTGTCAGATTTGCGACGCTTTGTCGCCTTCCCTTTGATTTGCGAAATAAATAGCTTACTACAGTACCGTGTCAGATTTGCGACGCTAATCATAATGTCACGTACTTCCACGATGCCAAAGAGTACAAAGTACAAGAATGTTGGATTATAGGGACAGTACAAAATTTTCATTTTTTGGTTGACCGACCGTAACCGACCGTTTTTTTTTTCTTGGGTGAATCAACCGACTGTAACCGCCCGACCCCCAAAATTTGGCAACCGAATCCGTTCCGGATCCGGTGCGGGCGGTTGGTTAACGGTCGGTCACGGTTTCGGTTGACCGTTTGCAACCTCTGATGTACAGTACACCGCCAATCGCTATTAGCGTTGTGTACGCTAATTTCGTCCCGCTTTTTTTTTTTTTTTCTCCTTTAGCGTAGTTCATTTTTTTTTTTTTTTTCTCCTTTAGCGTAGTTCATTCTTTTTTTTTCTTTACTCTAATCAGGGTTAATTTTCATGTACCGTACAAAACGGAATTACGTAATCGTTTAATTAGTGTGGTGTACGGATAGTGCCATACCGTACAAAATTGTATATTTTTAAGTGAAAAAGTATAGTTAATGAGTTTTAGTAACCGCGGACGCATGAGAATGTACGCTCTAAAAAGGGGATGTGATCGGGTTGTCAAATATCATGTTTGCACATATTCGTCCAGCAAGCACGTTTCGACTTTGTGAACGTACGATTTGTGTACGATTTGTTAGATTTTGTACGAATACCTTCATTAGTGTAAGCAGGTTTGCGACCGACATTTATTTTTCTCGAAGACCCAAATTAGAATTATAAAACAATTAGAATGTATGTTTTTTTCCAAAATTTACAAATTCTTAAATAGCGTACACCACTGTAGTTTTTGTTATACTCTAATCAAACTTCTACGCTAATAGCGATTGGCGGTGTAGCATGTGGACACTCGGCACGTAAAAATGCCTTTTTCTTTGCGTCCATTTTGATTCGCAAAATCTTGTGAATCTTTGACAAACGATCTGTACATTTGTTAACACGACAAATTGTTGAAGATTCGTACAGCCTATTTTTGTTTTAGTTGTCGTGTATAGAATAGCTTTCTCGAGATTGAAACCAGTAGGGCCCACTTCTTCTTTCCTTTTTAGGGATATGGAGTTAGTTTTTACTGTTGGTAGTTCTCTATTAGTTTTTTTAGTCCCAGTTTCAAATTTGTAATTTTGCTTAGCGTTCGTTATGCTTGACGCCCGCAAGGATTTTCATCTCTAACCATTAATGATCGCAGATAGTTTAACTACCGCGTTTTTGGAAATGAAATCTAGTCGGTTCGGACCAAACCGGGGCCGAGTTCCACGGCACGGTAATTGTTCGAAATGCTCTCCAGAAATAGAGTGGGTGAATTATGCCTTGTCTAAACACGTGTGAGTATTAGGTGGCGGAGAAAATGACCTAGGGACTGGGAACTGCTCTCCCGCCGCGAGAATTATTAATTCAGAAACCGATCGCGGACATGTGTGAACGGCCGCAACACGTGGCCACGACAGGCGATCTCAACCGTAGGTGTGGGCGCAGATCTGGGAGAACGGACTCGCGGCTCCAACCAGCTTTCATCACACTCACATAGACATATACTGCTCACTCCTGACTTTCCTCCTTGCACCACTGAAAGGTTGAGTTGCTAGTCGCTTGCTTGCCCTCAGTAACTCTCCGGTTGTTTTGCGGGAGCATCACTGAGTCTTTTACTCTTCGTGAATCTCTTTCAGAGTTTTTCCCTGTAAAGTCTATCGGAAGTCTCAGAGATGGCGAGCACGAAGAAAGATCCTCCTGCTGCTTGGCTTGCAGCTAAGCCATTCTTGAATGGAGGTTTAGCAGGAATGGGAGCGACATGTGTCGTTCAGCCGATTGACATGGTCAAGGTAAGGATCAGGATTCCGATCTTGTTCATGTCTTGGTTGTTGCCTGCTGCTGTGATCTGTCGGTGCTGACAAGAGAAAATGGTTGTCCCAATCTTGTTTGTCAGGTTCGGATCCAGATCAGTGGAGGAGGACCGGTCGGAGTTGCAAGTAAGATGATTGCGGAAGAAGGCTTCGCATCCATGTACAAGGTGAACATCAGATCGGCAGTCACGTCATACGTTTCCATGCTTGTTTGACTAACTCACCCCGAATGGTTTGTCTGTCTGGCGTAGAGCTCCTTGTGCTTCAGAGTAGTGCATTTACTGATCTGTGTGATACGTTTTGCCGCTGCGATTGCAGGGTTTGTCTGCAGGTCTCCTTCGCCAGGCCACGTACACAACTGCACGTCTCGGTAGTTTTAAGTGAGTGTGGTAGATGCTCTATGCAAATATCAGATCCGTGCTCTTGCCGCTGTTCTCGTTTACTGACTTCTCTTTTCAATGATCATGTCAAGCTTAGAACTACTGAGCAGAATGTAAAAATGCTTGGTTGTCTCTTTTGATTTGTGTATGCTGATCTCCTCTCTATTTGTCCTTTACCGCAGGTGGTTGTCTGCTAAAGCTCTTGAGTCCAATGAGGGAAAGCCTCTTCCTTTATATCAGAAAGCACTCTGTGGACTTACTGCCGGAGCTATTGGAGCAACCGTTGGAAGCCCTGCAGATTTGGCGCTGATCCGCATGCAAGCTGACTCCATGCTCCCTGTTGCACAGCGTCGTAATTATTCAAATGCTTTCGGGGCTCTTTACCGAATTTCTTCTGACGAGGGCGTACTTGCCCTCTGGAAAGGAGCTGGTCCAACTGTTGTGCGTGCAATGGCCCTAAACATGGGAATGCTTGCCTCCTACGATCAGTCTGTGGAGTTTTTCAAGGACTCCATGGGTTTTACCGAAATCCCCACTGTAATTGGTGAGCTTTTTGAAAACATTATTCATGACTTTTTGAAGTTTCTCTTTTTTTTGCTCGGAACTGCTCATAGATAGTAACTTCTTTGGTATTTTTTCTGCAGGCGCCAGTGCTGTGTCAGGTTTCTTTGCGGCAGCTTGCAGTTTGCCCTTTGACTATGTGAAGACACAAATTCAAAAGATGCAACCGGACAGTAATGGAAAACTTCCATATACTGGTTCACTTGATTGCGCAATGAAAACTTTTGCTGCCGGCGGCCCCTTAAAGTTCTACACCGGTTTTGGAACCTATTGCATCCGTATTGCTCCTCATGTGATGGTGAGTTCAGAGCTTGAACCTAATGAATATTAAACAGTTATGAATGTTAAATTGTTTTTAATGCTGAACATCATAGTAGCAGTTTTCATCACCATCACTTGATGTCTTTTTAACTGGTTGTGGAGGGTTTTGGACTAAAATGGTTGCTGTCCTGCTCTCCAGAGGGGTTACATTGTAAAGACCGTCAACCAGTCTGCTAGTTTGATGCAGGATACCACGTCCAATCTTGAGGCCAAATTTTTCTGGATCTTTTTGCTTCCCTGATTGCATAAATTTATCTCTTGAATATGTCGATGAATGATGATGTTTCTTATCAAATTGTGCATGTAGGATATAGAGGGTGGTGCATGTCTTTGTGGTCTGACATCTTGCTTCTGTTTTGGTGACACTCTTCCAGTTGACGTGGATCCTTCTCAATCAGATTCAGAAGACCGAAAAACTCATGGGACTCTAAACTAATAGTTCTTCAAGAAATTTACTATGTATCTGAACCCCATTCTCAGGTAGTCAGTAATCTTTTTTCGGAGGGGACGTTCGCCCTCTAAATTCGTTCTCTGTGCTCAATTGGCAAGGCTCATTCTGGTTTGTGCTTAGTTAAACCCCGCTGGATCAAAGTATACAACCCATTTATGTAGGTATCATTGATGTTCCCCTTGATTTTTTATGCCTAGTTTTGTCTTAGTTCTCTGCCCATTTTCATGCAACCTTAATGCTAGTGACAGTTCAGGCCTAACAGTAGTCAGCTGCTGCTGGCCCAAGATTTTGTACCGGCATGCAGTAGAACACATGCTTTGATTTGCAGCGATTGTATCATCAACCATTTATGCAGTGCCGGGATTTATGCTTCCCCTGCCTTCAGAACGCTCAAAAGTCACCTAATAGGTGCAGTTTGTCTTCAGGACATAGTAACTAGTCCCAATTTTCCGTCCTGTTTCAGTTCTGACAGTTTTTCACAATTGAAAATGCTGACGTGATCCTTTTCATTTGCGATACAAGCTGTTCCAACCTTGTTGTCCAACGGTCCATTTTTCATTCTGTTTGTTTTTAACTATGCACTCGTGTATTTTATTTCGGTGACGTATGTGGGTTGCCTCGTATTTCTTAATCTTGGGTTTCTTTTTTTCTAACCTGGATTCTGTTAATTGGAACCTTTTAGAGGTCAGGCTGCCCAACTCTTTCAATGTATTATCAGTCCCTTGTAGAGGTTTGGTCAGACAATTTTGATAGGGAGGCAGAATATCTAAATTTACAAGAGCAAAGGAAGAGATACGTAAACTGTGTAGAAAGGTACTCATGTACTTAAACTGCATTTACGGGTTTCTTCGGAGTTTCTCCAAATTTTGTTGGGTCAAATGACTAGAATTGGTGAGGAAGAGATTTGTAAGTTAAGCTGAAGTGGAAAGCCAATTTCCTCATGATTTGTCACTGCTTGGGAGGAAGAAGTTTGGAGAATGCTACTCACATCTACTTTCATCAGGTGGAACCGTTGTTCCAGAATTGTCAAATACTAACTTAACATGTAAATACCGCAAAACAATCACTTTAGGATGGAGGGTCTTTCTTTGTAAGTTTGCTTGTAGTTACGGTTATGCCTAAGTTAGTTGTATTTCCGACCATTTTACTAGCTTGACCACAACGATCTTGGATCTTAACATCGTTTTATTTCTGGTTTAAGATGACAGATTGGCAGTTTAACTGATGTAGTTTGTTTTACCCATTTTATGAGCTTCCACATAGAGAAGGTACTGAGGCATTTACATGATGCGGGGCATACAAACATTTCTTCCTCAGGAGTGTAAACACTTTTATGATGTGTTTGAAACAAAGAACCAGCAAGTGATTATTATCAACTTTTGTTATTAAAACTGCAGGTTTATGCAAGAGAATTAGTCGTTGTCGTTGTCATCATGAATCAGTTATGATTTACTGTTAACATGTCACCCTTTTGTCATTATGGCCTCACAATCTTGCCCCTAGTACGGCACATTCAAATGCAAAACAATTGTGACTTGATTTCTCTGTAGATGTCAGGCTGGTAGGTAGGTTTTCCGAGGCATTTGTTGAGAAAATCTCCGGGTTACAGATGGCTATTGTTTCACTGACCTGCAAACATTATTCGCGTCGGTGTAATTTTGGTGATAGGATCTACTGGCTGGCGAGTAAAATATGTGGATTTCTTGTGAATTGACCATTTTGTCACGAGACAGCAAGTTCTCTAAGAAAGAGGGAAAATGCGTTTTAAAGAAAGTGAGGAAGTATCCGTGGCTCATTCTGATCCTCTTAATATGGACAGCTTTTTATGATTTTGAGTTTGGAAGTCACACAGTGGGCAGTGCATCGTACTTTGTTCTCCACTTAACCATCAAATTGATGTAATCTCACATGCCCTTTCGTCAGACACTAACAACTGCAGATGAATTATAGTGGTGATATTGTTTTAGTAGCGGTTAAAATCCACTTTTAAGCTTGTTCACGTGTCTAATTTCTGTTTCACGTGCCAATTCAAATTAGTTGTCGGACAAGCTTGTGCGGGGAAGTTGATTTGAAGTAGCATCAAAAAGTTAACACCAACAATGGGACACTGTGCTACCAAACCTGTATGAAGACATCAGACATCCCTTGATGGCCTTTGTATGACAATTCTAACATTAAAAGAATTCAATAAACTGGAATGTTTTTGGATGGAACAATTGTGTAGACATTTTACTTTTAATTAACATTTTTACAACCAAAAAATTTGCTTCAGCACATGAGGTACAAATTTGATTGTGTTTGTGGTCAACCAAACAGACCCCAAATAATTATCCAATTACCCTTGTGGATAATTAGCATATACTTCCTCAGAAATTAAAAAACCCTATGGTTTACAATGACGGTATGTGGCAGAACTATAAGTGACAGGAAGTGGCATTGCTGTCAATCGCATTATTAACTTGCTCATTTCTATTAGTGTTAAACATTATTGGGGCTGTCATTCGGTCTCTAATCATGACATCAAAATCAAAAGAAACGACCATTACACCGCGAATCGTAATTAGAGTAATGAAAAAATTAGAGTAAAAAAACCAAAAAAAACAATTAGAGTAATGAACTCTAATTTATGTGATAGAACTTTTTCACAGTCGAAGTTTGCTCTAATTTATTTAAGTACTCTATATTGGGTTATGTCGGCATTAAATATCCGCGCTGAAATTATAAACACTAAATTACGTGGATGTACAAAATCTGCCAGTCCGTATAGTTTTGACGTCATTATGACGCTAGTATTATTTGTCGCGCTGAATTTCAGTTAATGTTCACACTGACGACGATGCTGTCGACGGACGAGAGTTATGCGAACGGCTTTTTTTCGATGTGATTGATTTTTCGCTTAGTCCGATTTCACGTGCGAGCGCGATTGTATTAAATCATTATTTGTACTTTTTTACTTAAAAAAGTACAGTTTTGCACGGTCGAACGTCGTCCGTACTCCACACTATTTAAAACGAACCTATATTACAATTCTGTTACGC